>PVJN01016400.1:5498-42558 GCA_004026805.1 Lasiurus borealis
CCCCCCCCCCCCCCCCCCCGGGAACCAGGACCTGCTCCACCTCGTCACTCGTTCACCCAGCACCTGTCACAAATTCAGTTTGGACCCAGGATTGCCCACATCCCAAAAGGAGCCCCTACCCAAACCTAGGAGATCCGCTTGGATAATCTAGGTCTAATCTGTAGCAATAAATGGTTAAGCAAGCAGTCCAGAGATAAACGGTTAAATCGGGAACGACTGAGGAATCCCCTTACGGCTAGGCTTGCAACGCTTCCTCCCCTAAAGCCAGGCCTGCAAACTATTCCTCTTATCTTCCGCCAGACCACAACACCTGAACCACGACTTCCTGAGTCCGTTGGGCTAACTAGGTCAAGCAGCCATACCAGGAACCTCCTGGGTTAGCTGGTCCCTTGCTGCCTGAGAACCCATTAAAGATTGCCAAGCCAGCAGTATGAGCCAATAGGGGAAGGCAGAATGGGTATAAAAAGAGGGACTGCCCCTCTGTCGGCGCTCTTACCGGGCGTTTGCCAGGCTGCTGCGAAAGCTAAGGTTTGAGCCCAGATTCGAATCTGTAATAAATTTATGCCTGTTTGGATTCGATTAGTCTTTGTGGTCTATCTTGTGGGGGCTCGCTCTGTTACATAATCTAAGTTATAAAGGGTCCCAATGTTCCTCAAAAGACGGAAGGAACCCCGAAATGGCAGCGCCAGGCAGGCCTCGCCCAGGCTGTCCTGCCCTCCTAGGGAAGGCCATCTTCCCCCTCCTGATGAAGGCCATCTTCTCCCACCTGCCCATTTTACACTGGACTTGAACAGGCTTGCAGTTAGGCGCCAAAAGCCCCGTGATTCCTCCCTTCCCGCCAGCCCGAAAGACGCTTGGCAGCCATTGAGCCGTGTGCTTGAACAGCGGCGCTGGCAGGCAGGAGCCGGTGCAGCCAAAACAAGCGATGCTGTGAACACACATCTCATTTTCATTCGAAGTTCTACATCCCGGAGTCTGAATTTTTTCCAGGTGCATCCAAATTCCAGTACGCAGCGTTTGGGGGGCAAGCTGAGATCCTCGTCCAACTGCAACAATGCCGAGGTGGAAGTCGGGTGTTTGGATGTGTGAGGGACGAAGACAGGCTGGGCCTGCTCGCGGCCGGGGACTGTGCTCGCAGGAGCAGCAAGAACTGTCCTTGTTAGCAGAGAGACACACCAAGGGCCTTCTTGGACTTGGAGAAGGGTGGAACCAGGGTCAACCAGGACGCCCATGATGCGTCTGGGTTCTCCTCCCCCTGGACCTGACCTTCTACAGCTATTTCTTGAACAAAGTCCAGAGGACACTGGCTCTAAAGACAGCCACCTGGATCTGAAGCCAGAGCTGACAGAGAAGCTTCGTTCAGAAACTGGTGTCCGCTGATAGCATCTCCCTCTGATGAGAGATGTTCTCTTTCCTGCCCACCCACAGGCAGGGAGGGGTCCGTGCAGCCAGGCCCAAAGCAGCGGCATTGCCTCCGAGACCGAGGCCCTGAAGGCTGACGCTGCGGGTCCCAGGCCAGCCTCTCCTGCCTTCCAGGATGACTGGCTCACCTGGTCCCAGGCATCTTCCCCACAGTGCCCAAGCTGCATCCCCAACCACCTGCATCCCCTCCCTCCTTCTCACCCCTGCCCTCCTCTGAATTCTGGACTCTCCTTCTTCCTGCAGAGCCCTCAGTGGGTTTCTGGACTCAGGCAGGATGGGCTACATAACAGATAGGGCCCAGTGCACAATGAAAACGCAGACTCCTGCTGAAAACTCCCGTAGGGTTTCAATATGGCCAGAGCAGACAGGAGACCGAGCACAGTGCAGGGCAGGAGCTGCCTGCCCAGGAGCCAGCAAGCTCAGGGGCTGCCCTGACACAGGTGTTGCCTGGAGGTGCTGATCAGCAGCCCCCAGGGGAGACAGTGCCCGGGGAACAGCAAGGTTTGCAGAGGGGGGACCACCAGGTGTGGGGGAAAAGGAGAGGGTGTCGGGGAAGGGCCAGAAAGGGAGGTATGACAGAGAGACATGGGGGAACAGGGTGAACCCCAGACAGAGAGGAGCATCTCAGGATGGAAGGGCTGAAAACAGATCTTCAACCTGTGCTACACCCAGGGGCTGAGGCAGAGGGGAGGAAGGGCAGGGGTGCAGCTAAGGCAAGATGGAGCTCGCTCCCTCTCCCTCACTTCCAGTCTCCTTCCTCTACCATGTGTATTTTACACACACACACACACACATGCACGCATGCATGTACATATGTACATATATGTCAAATACATACCTTTCCCTTCCTGCTCCCATTCTCTTTCCCTTTGCTCCTTCACTGCTCTCTTCTCTTTCATTCTCAGCTTCCTCTGCTCCCCTGGCCTGTCCTCTCTGTCCTCTCTGGGCCTTGCTTTTTTCCTGCTCTCTTTTCCTTTCATTTCCTTACACAGCCCGTTGCTTCTCCCTCACCAGACCCAAGACTCATAGACTAGGCCTCCTTGAGCTAAAGGCGTCCTTAAAGGAGACAGGTCTCACCCCAAACTGACACTTACATCCCTCCAGTGGGATCCTCGCACCTCAGTGCCTGGGAACAAGGGACTTCCTCTCAGCCCTCTAGCTGGATAAGAGGGTGAGGGAGGCACACTGAGATGTGCCTGCTGCACCAGTTGACACAGGCCACCAGACTCCAGCCCCATGCTGCTTCCATGACCACATGGCTTCGGCCTTGCACTGGGCATACTAGTTGCCTATCTGTCTCATGTAAGCCCTACATTCTCCACCCAAAATAATAAGCTAGCTTTTGCTCTGAAACAGCTGAGTGCCGGGAACAGGGAAGTTGTGGATAAGGAAAACAGTCAAGGCCACAGGAAATACCAGCAACTGCAGGGGCCAGGCAATTTTTGCTGGGAAAACCCTTCCCCCAGTTGCTTGAGTGATGGCAGCCAGTGGGCCACTCAAGAATAGTTGTCTCGCCGGGACCAGTTTGGCTCAGTGGATAGAGCGTCAGCCTGCAGGCTGAAAGGTCCCAGGTTCGATTCCAGTCAAGGGCATGTATCTTGGTTGCGGGCACATCCCCAGTAGGGGGCATGCAGGAGGCTCTCTCATCAATGTTTCTGACTCTATCCCTCTCCCTTCCTCTCTGTAAAAAATCAATAAAATATATTTTTTTAAAAAAAGAATAGTTGTCTCACCCTAGACTCTGTCCTATTGGATCCTGCACTCCATTGGAGAAGAGAGACAAATCGTGGGTAAATTATCTGTGACGAAAACGAAAGCAAATTCAGGGGCTACCAGGCAAAAGAGGAGCCATGCCTGGGGTGGAATCCGCTTTCCATAGCCACAGGGGGCTCCTTATCCACCTGTATGCTATGTGAGTTTCCTAGAGACAATAATCAGTGGAGGTTTACCCTGAAAACAACTGCCTGCGAGTGAGGGACTTGGAATAGACCCATGTGGGTTTGGACTGACACTTTGCTGCGGGGAAGCAGTTAAGGAAAGGCCAGGGGACATGCAAGGGAGGAAGCTGGTCTCACAGAGATCGTCAGCTCCTAGCCTACTGAGCAGAGAACACAGCCTACCTACCGTCAGCCCTGCCCCAACCCTCCTCAGCTGTGTGGCCTTGGAGAAGTCACTTGACCTCCCAAGTCCAAGCTTCCTCTTGTGCAAAACAAAGCCCCAGGGACAGTTGCCATGAGCACTAACGAGGAGCACATATGCAGAGCCTGGCACAGAAGAGAGGTTCCTCAGTCCCCACACCTCTTTCACTTGCAAATGTGTCGCGCTGAAACCCGGAGCCTGCACCCTCCCCGCACCCAGAAGCCTTGCTGATGGCTATGCAAGCTTCAGAAGCGATCTCCGCGCCCTGTGCCCGGGCCGGTGCGGAACGGGTGTCGCAGCTGGCTCTCCGGGTTTCCCAGAAGCAGAGAGGAACACGGCGAGGCCGGGCTGGCCCGGGCCCAACCCGAGAGTGACAGCGTGTTTACGAGAGCTATTAGGGCCGCTGCTCCTCTCATGCTTCCGGGATGATTTACTCCACGGGCCTGGCAGGCCGCTCCTGCGCCTTTCGCCGCTGAATTGATATTGACTCACAAATATCCCATTTGAATAACATGATTTAGCTTCAAGGCAGGCAGGAAGTTCAAAGCTCACAGCGAGGAGACCTCTCTCGGGGGACGCTGGGCTCTGGGGCTCTGGCAGTTCCACGCACGCTTCCGTGAGATGGCGAGAGAAGTCTTCCTAAAGCGCTCTACCGACGGCTCCTCCGGCAGCCAGCGGGTCCGTGAGACCACAGGCCGCACCTGGCACCTGGCAGGGCATTCCCCGGGCCTAGCCCCAGGCCTGGCATGCAGGGACTCCTTCGTGAGTGAAGGAATTGGCTTCTCCATCTACCTGGCCACCTAACTCAAGCAAACCCGGTCACCAATGGGCCTGGAAACCACGGTGTATAAAGCACAGCTGGAGCCCTAACCGGTTTTGGCTCAGTGGATATAGAGGGTCAGCCTGCGAACTGAAGGGTCCCGGGTTCGATTCCGGTCAAGCACATGTACCCTGGTTGTGGGCACATCCCCAGGAGGAGGTGTGCCGGAGGCAGCTGGTCGATGTTTCTCTCTCATCGATGTTCCTGGCTCTCTATTCCTTTCCCTTCCTTTCTGTGAAAATTCAATAAAATATATGTTAAAAAAAAAAAAAAAGAACAGCTGGAAAATCTAGAGGAAGAAGTTGGGTAAGGGCAGGTAGGGACATGGAGCCCCCCACATCTATTCAGAGGACTGTTCTTTACAAGGCTCCGGTTTATTACCACCCACCACCGCCAGGCCCGGGGCAATGCAATCCTAATAGGCCTGCAAGGTCTCTTTTGTTGCTCACTTTTCTGTATAAGCCAACATTCAGAGAAGTTCAGCGGGTGGCCCAGGAGCAGGGAGCGCCCAGGTGACTGACAGGCACGGATGCAGACTCCTGGTCTGTCCACAGCTCCAGCTCTACTCCTCTGAACACCTTCTCCTCACTCTCCTCTCAGCCCTGCATCCTCTGATGATGCCCTCTCTGTGAGAGGCCCGGTGAGCAGCAAACAGGGGGAGGGGAGGGGTTCTGTAGAGAGGACCATATAAGATGAGGTCAACAATTCTCATTGAGATGGGCACTGATAAGGAACTGATGCAAGTGCTGCCGCAGTACTAAGGGTGTGTGTGTGTGTGTGTGTGTGTGAGAGAGAGAGAGAGAGAGAGAAAGAGATTGTGCACGCGTGACAACAGAGAAAGAAAGAGAGAGGGAGCGCATTATACAGAGATTTACACAGACATACATATATAGTGGCCTCTAGAGACACATAATCTATTTGAGAAAACAGGAAACAATAAATAATGCAGTAACACTGTCTTACTGACTTGGACAGTAAGAATCAAATGCCGGGTAACTATATGATTTGTCATCCAAACTGGATCACTCTGAAGAAGGAAAGGAGGCACTTCCCACCACTGCCCACCGCTGCCCACCGCTGCCCACTGCCCGGGGACATTGGGGGTAAATGGGACTGGCAAGGCGAGCCAGCGCATAGGCCACCTAAGGTAGCCAGGAGGTCACAAGCCCCAGCCAAACTTACAAAGACTCGGCTTTCCCGTGTCCTATCCCGGTGCGGGCTTCTGCACAGGGCCCGTGTCCCTGTGACTAGTGGTAACTGGCGCTGTTTGTGTCACCATAGTAGCATCCCTTATAAGAACTGCAGCTTCTGTCGGTTGCTATTACAGAAACTGCACTAAGCCCTTAAAAGCATCGTTTCGTACGCACAGTGATGAGAAGCAAGCACCATCGGACCCATTTAACAGAGGAGTAAAACAGGGGACAGAGTTAAGTAATATGCTTCGTGGCCACGAAAGTGAGTATTCAAACCCAGGACTGAATTTAAAGGACTTCATCTTCATTGTAAACGGTTGGTTCTCTCTTTGTTTATTTTCATCTGTATCCCTCTCGTCCAGAACGCCGTAAGATCCAACACACACGCCCACCTTTTACCACCCACAGCTCCTCTCCTGCTGTTGCAGGCAATTTCTCCCTAATTTTAAAACGTTCTCCCTCTTTAACATCTGTCCTTTCCTCCCTTCAGTTAACTCAAAAAATACTTTTCCTTCTCTCCAAATATATTTTTTTTGCCATCTCCATTCTTTTTTTTTAATATATTTTATTGATTTTTTACAGAGAGGAAGGGAGATAGAAAGTCAGAAACATCAATGAGAGAGAGACATCCATCAGCCGCCTCCTGCATGCCCCACAGTGGAGATGTGCCCGCAAGCAAGGTACATGCCCCCAACCGGAATCGAACCTGGGACCTTTCAGTCCGCAAGCCGACGCTCTATCCACTGAGCCAAACCGGGTCTCAGCTCCATCTCCATTCTTATTACAAACCTCCAGAAAAACCTAGCTCAGTGGTCAGTAAACTGCGGCTCGCGAGCCACATGCAGTTTGCCGCTCTGTTGACTAATGAGTTTGCCGATCACTGCCTTAGGGGCAAACACTTTAAAAAAAAAACACATTTTAATAATGTATTAATGTCTTTAACCTTTAGTCAGAACTTCTGGGTAAGGGTAATGCTTACGCAGAGGTCGGCAAACTCATTAGTCAACAGAGCGGCAAACCGAGGCCCGTGAGCCCATTTACACCTGTTGTCCCAGGGGCAGCGGGAGGCAGCGGTGATCAGAGCCAACCCCGGCCTAGCTAATCCTGTTCGGTCAGACTAAGAGCTCCTTTATGAAGACAAAAAGCAAGCCTGAGCTGTAAGATAAAATTTAAAATAATAACCAGTTATATCACCCCATAACGATATAAAAAGTGCCCCGCAGTCCCCTTTCACCATCCCCGGAAATCTTTATTTACCTCTTTAACCGCCTTTAATTAAATTCCCTTCCCCCGGAGGACCCGCCGAGCACACGCATTTCTCACTCAATTTCAGCGCCTTCGCTTTCCATCCCACAGCGAGCGGGTCCGTGGCACAAGCGTCGGATTCCAGGTTCGGCCGAGGCGGACAGGCCTGGGGGGACCGGCCCGGGGAACACGACCGAGCTTTCTTACGTTGTACCCACAGGAAGCGTGTACAAATGGGAGTTTGTGGGGCTCATCACTGGGAACGGGAGAGACCGGGACCCGACCAAGAGGCTGGGGCCACGTGGAAGGAAACGACAGCTCGAGCCAGGAGTTGAGGCCACAGGTGCCAACGCCGAGGAAAAGCGAACTGGAGGGTCATCCTGCAAAAAGCCTGCCCCGGCGGGCACCGAGCTCGTTCTAAAACGAAGAGGCTGGGAAAAAAAAAAGGCCCAGACCAATTATGTTCATCAGTCAACAGGGACAACGGCCAGAAAGTGCCCGGCATGCGCCACGTCAGGGAAAGTTCAGCCTCATTAGAAAGAGAGAACTTGGATGGTAATGACCCGGCGCCACAACTTCCAGGGTTTCAGCGAGGCTCGGGAACTGATAATTAGGTTTGATAACATTAGACCTTACCTTCATAAGTTTCCCGGATCTGCGCTCCCCCGCCCCCACTCCCCTCACTCCCATCTTCATCAGCCGGTCCCTTATTAAAGGATCAAAAAGGGGTAAGGAAACCTTATTGTTTTAAAGGTTACCGGAAAATTGTGTCCAGAATTAAAGCCAGCTAAACGACTTTCGAAGAGAAGGTCTGTGTCTGCATTTCCCATTACAGCGATCCTGGGAGGATTTGGCCTCCTAAAGATTTCTCTTGCCCCTCCTGGACTCTGCTCAAATCAGTCCCGCTCACCCTGCCGGGCAGACATGCGCTGTCTTGGAGCAAGGCCTGCAGGAGTGCCGGAACTGGGGGATCAGGGGGGGGTGGAGGGGAGAGGAGGGTGGAGGATCGCAGGCCCTGGCTCTTGGGGGCCACACCGCCCACTCAGGACAGAGTTCGCTCACGGCAAAGGTCAAGAAACTGGACTGCACGGTGAGACACCAAGATAAACAACAGGGAACGATGCAGCGCACGAGATGAAGGCACAGGACAAGAATCAGGTCTGGGAGAACGACCCCGGGTGTGGAGACGGAGCAAGGCCAAGTTGGTCCAGAAACCAGAGGAGCACCTGGCTGCAGTGGACAGGGAGACACGCCCCCCCCACTGGAAAGCACACGTCAAGGGATAATTGGCTTCTGAGTGAGGCTCCCATCGACCGGCTAAGTGGCTGTGTCAGCAGGAGCTGTGTACAGGCTTCCTCCTCTCCCTTCTGGGCCTGTGTCTCAGCCCCCATCACAGCTACTCCCTCCGACGGTCACCTGGGTGCTCAAAGGCACTGCCCTAGGCCCTGGCAGTCCTGGATTAGGCCAGTCTCCTGAGACCTGGTGCCACCCAGGTTGGCTGAGGCAGGCAGGGGCTCTGTAAGCAGAGGATCCCTTCTCGAAGGGGTTGCAGTGTGCATGCTGAGGAAAATGGTACATGGGACATGATCAGAGCTGACCCAAATGATGTGTACATATGTTTTATAGTCGTCTTTAGTGATGTTTTCATTGACTCCGGAGAGGAAGAGAGAGGGAGAGAGAGACACAGGAACATCAATGATGAGAATTGTTGATCTACTGCCTCCTGCACGCCCCCTACTGGGGATCAAGCCCGCAACCCGAGCACGTGCCCTGACCTGGAATCGAACCAGAACCTCCTGGTTCACGGGTTGACATTCAACCATGGAGTCACACCCACCGGCCGGGCTGGGCCCCTTCTTAACCATTTTTACTTAATGTCATTGACATCTGAATCCCAAATGTTAAATATATATATTTAGCCCTGCCCATTGTTTGAAGTAGTTTATCACTTTTTTTAATGAAAATTTTGTCAGACGCTGTCATCAACAACCTATTACATCATTAGATATATATATATTTTTTAATATATTTTATTGATTTTTTACATAGAGGAAGGGAGAGAGATAGAGAGTTAGAAACATCGATGAGAGAGAAATATCGATTAGCTGCCTCCTGCATACCCCCTATTGGGGATGTGCCCGCAACCAAGATACATGCCCTTGACCAGAATCGAACCTGGGACCTTTCAGTCCGCAGGCTGACGTTCTATCCACTGAGCCAAACCAGTTTCGGCTATATATATTTTAATGAAACAGAATACAGAGGCGTAGAATACACAGTGAATTATAACTCAGGCATGTCTGGCCATCTATAAGGTGAATTATGTACGTTACCAAACATCTTAAAAACAGCATGGGAAACCAAACACAACACGGTATCCTGAATAATAGGGAGAATGGGATTGTGAGATATGAAAGCAGGGTGACCAGTCATGTTTTTAGTGTAAGTGTGTCCCAGGCAATATTTTGGACATACTTACACTAAGCACATACCTGGAACTCAAATGGAACTGGGTGTCCTCTATTTTCATTTGTTAAACCTAGCACCCCTGGGGCAGAAGCACGTGGTGTCCATCCACACCTAGACTGTAGTGCAGCCTATGCAAGTCCAGAAAAGGACAGCTGCAGATGAACAAACGTTAGATGTTTGCATAAAGAGACTAGTTGTAAAAAAAAGTCTTTACTTTCCAGAGGATGAAGACTAAGAGGAGAAAATATCCCAATCCAATACAGGCTTGTGACTTATGAAAGTCCCTTAATTTTTATGTTGAAGAACTACTTTGAGGATGAGACCAGGAAATCATTATGTTCTTCCCAACCTTAAAATGTTATGCTTTTCTATTCTATTAGAACTATAGGGACAGGGGGAAAACTAATGTATTTATGTTCCAAGTCATAGAAAAACAAAACTAGAGGGCACCTGAAAGATGTAGATAATGTGTTACCTTTTGAAACATATCACCTCACCTTTCTTTTTGGTGAAAACAATATCTGCACTCTTAGCAAATTTCAAGTATGTGGTATCTATATATATAAAAGGCTAAAATGCCGTCTGACCATCCAACTCGCTATGATGTGCCACTGACCACCAAGGGGCAGACTTTCAACACAGAAGCTATCATGACACTCATTGATCATTTATAGAAAAACAGCACCACGGACCTGGTGCCAACAAAGCAACACTCAGCTTCCCCCTGCGACACAGGCCCTGCCACCACCCTGGAGCGACACCCCACCTAATTGCAGTCACGCTGCTGAGATCCCATGGTGCAGAATGTGGCCCACAGCCCAGCCCAGCCTGGAAACGGTTGTTGTAGGTGCCGGGTAATGATGTCACTAGCAAGCCCCAGCTTCTTCTCCCTAGCAACTAGCCTCCTTGCAGTTTCTTCAGCCCAGAGACACAACTTGCTTGATAGCCAGGTGGAAACATTTTACACTTTAACCAAATGTCTGTGAAGCATCTTCCTGTACCTCATCTTATTTGATCTCACAGAAGTCCTCCATTAGGTAGATAGGAGACTCAGTAGAATCCTATCCAGCCCCTAGAGTCACTATTCCACTTTCTGAATCGATGAGTTTGACTGTTATAGATTCCACTCATAAATGAGATCATGCAATATTTCACTTTCTGTGCCTGGCTTATCTCACTTAATCTAATGCCCTCCAGGTTCATCCAGCTAGTAATAAATGGCAAGATTTTCTTCTTTCTAAAGGCTGCACAGTATTTCATTATATATTTATGTGCATATATATAAATATATATGTGTGTGTGTATATATAGGTTTGTGTGTGTTATGTGTGTTATATTTTCTGTATACATTCATCTACAGACAGATAATTGACTTCCCAGCAGGCAGCGAATGTATGTGGAGACAATGTCCTAAGTTGAAGCCAGAAACAGTCTCAGAAAAGACAGAATTAAACCCATCACCCAGCCTCCAACGCTGCAAAGGGTCCATCCCAAACATTCTGAGGCTGGTAGAGGGGAAGAGAAACTGTCCTTCCATAGACTGCCATAGCTGAGACTGTAACTGCTCTTCAAATGTTTGGTTATTGTGAAGATACTTTCTTCAAATAAAACCTACTGATCCCTATGAGGACAATCTGTCTCAGATACAGTAAAGCTCAGTTAATCATGAAAGATGCTGATAAGGCTCCCAGAAGTTCACACCACTGGCTGGCAGAAGTCAAGCACAGGGATTCTTGCCAATGATTAAAAGGAACATCACGTTGGTGTGATCAGAGCTAGCTCTTCTCGACACATACAGGAGTGTCTTGCAAGAGAGACAGATTCAGTCTAAATTTAAACAATCATTTTGGAACTACAAAGGTAGAAAAGCTTACTTTCTTTTATAATACACAAATACACAGAAATGAAAGGTAAAGATTTGTTAACTCCTAAATAGAATATTATAAGTGTTTTGGGTTGCATCTGTCCAAAACAGTCTAATCCACCTTAGCAAAAACACATTTTTACTTGACGGTAAACAACAACAACAACAACAACACAGTTGAACATTCAAAAGCGCACATGCTTATTTTGTTGGGAAAATCATACACATTTGTTTGATTAGCTTTGGTAAATAAAATAACCAAGTCATCACTCAAGACTCAGATGTGGCTGCAAAATTGATTCAACGAAATGTCAAAATAAATCACAGCTTAAAAATGCATGGTATGTAACTCCTAAAAATGAAAAACCGCATCTATCTCTGTCAGAGTTGGGGAGACTGTGCATTAAAATTATATAAAAAATAGATGCATTTTTGAAGGGAAAATATTGATTTAATCGACTCTTCCTGACTAGTCATTCATGATCTGAATCAATTTGATTTTAATCGACCCCACCCCATCCAAAAGTCACTGATACATGCCTTCAGAGTGCATGATGTTATTTTCAGTAGCCTATTTGTCTTCCTCGTTATAGGATGCTCAGACTGATATATATATATACACATATATATATATATATATATATATATATATATATATATTTAAAAAAGGCTGTGTTCACTGTGCCACATCAACAGAGCAAGGAGCAGAGGCTTCTGCAAATTTAGACCAGTTGCAAAAAAATCCAAGCACCATCTATAATTACAAAGCAGCTGATCAAGCACAGGTCAAGGCAGCCAGGCGGGATCCAAGGTGCAGGTTAAAGGCCACGCCTCAGCAACAGAAGGTCAGGTGCAACGCTCCAGGCTCTCACAGAATTCTGGAGTGGAGGTCAGGAACAAGGCTGACCTCAGTCGCAGGAAACTGCAGTACTCAGCGGGTCCCAGCCACCGGAGAGGCTGAGAGCCAGGGACCAGGACGAGGCAAAGGTGTGGAGGAAACCAGTTCTTAGCGCCAGAGGATTAGAGGGGAGGGGCCCCCGCAGGAAGCTGACCTGATGCTGAAAACAGAAGTTGGGAGCACAGAGAAAGAGCGTCATGCAGAGGTTGACCAGATGAATTAACCATAGACTCTGCCTGGGCTTCCCAAAGAGGACTACAATGGTACCTCGAGATACGAGTTTAATTCGTTCTGTAACCTTGAGGCACGGGAAACTATGAGACGCTTGAGTCTCAGTAAACTGGTGGGTCATGTGCAGCTGATTACTCCTATCTCAAATGTTGCTCATATTTCAAAGCAAAAATCGCTCGCTCAACGGCTCGTATCTCAAAAATCTCATATGTTAGGGCATTTGTATCTCGAGGTACCACTGTATTGACCTCCCAAAGATTTATAGTGTCAACCTGGCCCATGGGAAGTGCTCAAGACCGGTTATTACCAATCATGACGATGATGAAGAAGAAAAAATGATGTTGCCTGCTAGTGGGACCAGCTGTAAGTCTAGTCTAGGACTGATGGGTTTCCCAGGATTCAGGACATTTCAGAGCTAAACCTAGAAAGAGCCAGGCAGACCGGAATGGGTGGCCCTTCTCTCTCCGCATTGTGCCCAGACTGACCACAGAGCCCCAGAGTGGGACAGACCCTGCAGGTGGGCGCCGAAGAGCCCTTAGCTGTGGGGATCGGAGGTGTCTATAAAGGCAGTGAGCCTGACACAACTTCCTGGGTGGGAAGCTGAGTTTTCTTTGAGGATCATGGTCCGGCTCTTCTCTTTAAGGTGCCCGGTGAAGGGAACGCAGTGAATCGATGATTGTTAACAAGCTGCCCAATCTAATCATTTCCTCCAGTCAGTTCCAGTTAAAGAAAACAGAACAAGGAGGTGGAGGGGATGGTGAGGAGGCCAGGTCTGGCCAGGCCAGCGATCACTGAGTTTCACCGATCTCCCCACCCTTTGCCGAGGTTAGCCTCCACTTGGGGGCCTGGCAGGTGCACAGCATTTGATCGGCTGGTGATAGGGCTGGGGTTTCCCTCTGCCCCTTCCTCGCACATGTCTCTGCGGAATGGCCCAGGTGCTCAGCTGGAATTACTATCGGGGAGCCATGGTTCAGCAGGAAGGCCCTGCCTCCTGTCCCAGGTGGCCCAGGCCCAAGGCCTTGCCCATAACCCTGACCCCAGACTCCACACGTGACCCGAAGAAAGAGCAGTTATAAACCTTGAGTTCCTCCTTCTCTCCTGCTGCTGGGAGCAAGAAGGGCCTGCAGAGCATTTGGGGAGAGGCTGCTGATTGGGGGCAGGGATTGGGGTTGGATTGAGGAACACGACTTCTAGAGGCTACAGACACGGAGCATAGCAGAGGAGAAAGTGCACTGGATTCGCAGCCAGAACGTGCCTGCTTGGCACCCTCCAAGCTCAGCTTCAGCTGGCACCTGCTGGCTGGCTGGGCACGGGAGCAGCCCCTGCATGAGGCACTTTCTCAGAGTTTGTCCTCATTTAATCCTCACCACAAGACTGAAAAATAAGCACTCGTATGCTCCCCTAGTTTATAAGAAAACAGTCTCAGGAAGCTGTACTCTTAGGCTGAGAGAGATGAACTATTCAAGACAACAAAGCTATTTCACTGGTGGTTCGGCATTGGCTTAAGCTGAAACAGTTGCTTCTGGCACCTTGAAGCGGGTCTGCACGGGAAGCATTCACCGAACTGATGATGCTGGCGATGACTGAGGCAGGAAACCAGGAACCTCCGGGCCAGAAGAGCCTTCTCCCCAGCCGTCTAGTGTGGCGTCTGATGCCTGGATGGTGTGTCTAGCTCTTCTGCTTGTATCAAGGGCTCCAGCACCCTGACCTGACGTTCAATATGTCTGGGCCACAGGTTGGGGGGTGGGAGGGATGGGGAAAGGGGTCTCCTCTTTGGAAACACTGCTGAGGTGGGACAGGAATGGAGAAGTGTAGGATTAGACACCCACAAATCAGGACTGCAGTAACAGCTCTGCTCCGTGGTAGCTAAGCAGACTTAAGCAAGTCACTTAACCTCCCCAAACCTCAGTCTCTCCATTTATAACCTGGCTTACCCATCGCTGGGGTATGAGAGGCAGTACGAGTGACACACTTAGCAATGCCCGGGGCACAAGGTAGCCTCCACACTCGGGGAACACTGCCTTAAGCACACTTTCTCTAACTGGCAGGGTGCCAGGCCCAAGAGCCAACAGACGCTCTCCTTCTCCCCACTAATGGCATTTAACCAGGGCCACTGACCTGTCTAACCTGGGATCTGACTCAGTCTCCAACCCTTGCTCCCTCTCTTCCAGGCATCAATAAGGCAGGCCAGGATCAGGAAAACAGAGAAGGGCTTCCAGAGGGAGGGAGGAGCCAGTGCTCAAGCATGACCTTCGGGGCCTTAAAAGGATGCTTCCGAGAACAGCCACAGATGCATTCCACCCTCAGCAAGAGATGAGGAGGGAGCCTTAGCCACAGGAAGGCATCGAGGAGGGTGCAGGAGGCTCCTGGGTGAGGCGGGGAAGCCAGCTGCTGCAGCTCCCTGGCCTGGGCACCGATGTACAGCGGTACCTCGAGATACGAGTGCCCTAACATACGAGATTTTTGAGATACGAGCCGTCGAGCGAGCTATTTTTGCTTTGAAATACGAGCAACATTTGAGATAGGAGTAATCGCACGGATCGGCCGGCTGCACACGACCCACCAGTTTACTGCGACTCGAGCGTCTCATAGTTTCCCACGCCTCAAAGGTTACGGAACGAATTAAACTCGTATCTCGAGGTACCACTGTCCTCGCCAGGGAAAGCCCGGGCCCACACTGACTTCTGCCACCTCTGTCATGTTCCTCTTCCTCCTGTCATCACTCTTCTCCCTACCCCCCTCCCCACACCCTGCTTCAGAGGACTCATTAGAAGTCACTTGTTTCCTTCCTGCGCATTGCTGACCCCTCAGCTCTCTTGGGCTTTCTCCATGCTTCTCTAATTGAAATGCTTAGTTCCGGCCCGTGTGTGACACTGGTCTGCCACCTGGCACCCTGGCAATCAGGCCTTCACTACATCAGAACATGTCTGGACAGGTTCCAGTCTCCAGGTTAATCCTCGGTTTTCAGGAATACAGAGTTGCTAGCTCTTCCACCCTTCCACCTGCTACTAGTCTCCTAGCCGCCAACTTTTAGGCTCTCAACCCCACAAATCGGCTCAGGCCCGGGACCTGGGACCGCCCGCTGCAGCAGGCCCATCAGAGAGTCTGCCTCCCAACCGTGCTCTCAGTCACCAGGCCGAGAGCTCCCCCGCTCCCCAAGCTTCCCTTTCCACCCCCTCCAGGCCTTGCTGCTGCTGAAAAGCTGACCTTGAACAAGTCCCTTCATCCCTCTGGAGCTGTGTTTACACTATAAAGGTAGAAGTGACACACATTATGTTAGTAGGTGAGATAAAAAGGCCCGCTGAATGTAGCAAGCCCTGCAAATGAATTTGTATTTTATCCGTTACAGCACCATCGTTTGGAAAACAGGAGAGCACGTGTGCGTGAGATGTATCATTCAGTTCTCCCACGGCAAAGCCGTTGCTGGTGCCCCGTGCACTCCTGGACCCAGGGCACTAATTCCCCAGTCCCCCAGAGCCCACAGCCTCCAGGCGGGCAAACGGTGGACTAGACCATTCCCAAGGGCCCTTCAAGGTCATTCATTCAACAAATATTTACTTAGTGCGTGAAAAGGAGTGTACGTTCTAGTCAAGGAGACAAAAAACATCCAAGAGAACAAATGAAAGAATGACAAATTAGGGTAACTGGTGGAAGACGTAGAACTGACATAAAAAAAAATGAGACAGCTGTCAAGACCGGTTTAGCTGAGTGGATAGAGTGTCGGCCTGCAGACTGAAGGGTCCCAGATTCGATTCCGATCAAGGGCATCTACATTGGTTGCGGGCACATCCCCAGTGGGGGGCATGCAGGAGGCGGCTGATGGATGTCTCTCTCTCATCGATGTTTCTAGCTTCCTATCCCTCTCCCTTCCTCTCTGTGAAAAATCAATAAAATATATGTATTTTTTAAAATGAGACAGCATAGGGAACATGGCCTCCTTTAGAGAGATGGTTAAAGAAGGCTTCTCTGGGGCCTAACACTGGACCACGTGCCCTGGATGAAGATAAGACACTAGTCCTGGGAGAGCTGGGCTGGGGGGAAGGCCACAAGGAACAGCTTTCCAAAGGCTCTGAGACAGTCTGCTTAGGGCCCTTGTGGCTGAGGGTGGGGACATCGAGGGGCCAAATTAGAGAGGAGAAAATAATCCCATTTGGATGTAGTATTAAGTTTGGAAGTTATCATGACATCCAAACGGCAATGTCAAAAACAGCTGAAACAGAAGAGATGGTCCGGGGCTCGGAAGACGGCGGTCTGCTGAGGGAAGACCAGCTCAGGAAATGATGAGGCCAGATGGTCAGAAAAGTGTTGTGGGCAGAGCTGAGGGGACCGCTGTCTGCCCTTCCTTAAATGTCTTTCCACTTTTCTCCCCTAAATTAAATCCTAATAAGTCTCACTTTTTCCCTTGCAAGACTTTGTTAACTGGTCCAGCCTACCATGGCCCCTCCCTTTCCCTACAGCATCTGTAATGTCCACCCCAGTCCACCACTGACTAGTCTTCTCCTCATCAGAGGCAGGACTTGCACATCCCTTCCCTCTGCTGGCCTTGACCTTGATGAGTCACTGCTTCTTTGGAATCCCCCACAATGTCAATGACAGAGGGATGGTCACGCTGAGGAGACTTAAAAATTCCTCGTCAACTAGTTCTAGAAGGAAAAGTATTTGTCTGTTACGGTTTCCTCTTCAAGAAGAGCTGACTTGGACCTAAACAAATCAAGCCAGGCCATCTGTGAAGAGTTCGCCACCAGAACTATGGTTTTTGTGAGACAAGCATGTTTTTGAATTTGGGGTTTTTATTTTTATTTTTTCGTACTTCTTATGCCAACTTCCCTGCAGCCTGATCCATTTTCTTGACTGCTTCAAACATTCTTTCATCCATCCCGCCTCGGCTGTACTGACACCTTCCCTGGGAAAGCAAAAGGGTTATTTCTAATGCCACTGCTTAGAGGGCTTTCTGTTGGCTTTTTAATGAAACAAAAAGCACCATCTCTGACAGGTGAAACGAGGGAGCCTGTGTTTCCTGCAAAGGGTCCCTAACCTAACAAGCAGCCGGCATGCTCTCTCCATCCCAACTATGCAGATCTTGCTGATGCCTGAAAGAGGGTGAGGAGAGCTGAGGGAACTCTCAAGGGACTCCCCAGCCTGGGTCAGGGTAGCTGAGTGTACCCTGAAGTTTCAGTTCAAAGAACAGGGATGTTTCAGAAGGTCCTGTGTCTCTGCCATCTCCCACACCCACCAGTTATTGTGAAGACAGGACTGGTCCGAGAACACTTACTGGGCAACAGCACTGGCACCGACAAGCTCACCAGGGCACTTCCCTTCCCTCCCCTGGAGGCTGCATCCACCCTCGCGAGTTACCATCATTTCCAGACCCCAGAATGGCCAGGCCAAGCCGGTCACTCTCTTCCTCTTGTTGGGGCAAAGTGTTCCTCAAGAAGCCCCCAGTCCACGGTTGACATGAGGGTCCCCTCTCCTGAGCTGCTGGGTGTACCCTATTCTCACCTTCCAACGTACAGTGGTACCTCGAGATACGAGTTTAATTCGTTCCGTAACCTAGAGGCGTGGGAAACTATGAGACGCTCGAGTCTCGGTAAACTGGTGGGTCCTATGCAGCCGGCCGATCCTTGCGATGACTCCTATCTCAACTGTTGCTCGGATTTCAAAGCAAAAATTGCTCGCTCGACGGCTCGTATCTCAAAAATCTCGTATGTTAGGGCACTCGTATCTCGAGGTACCACTGTATTAGGTATTTCCCCAAGACTCAGACCTCTCCGGGACTGGAGCTGTATCATATCCACCTGTACTCCCTTCTCTAGCAGCATGCCCGTCTCAAGTGAGTGCCCAGTAAACGGTTCATTTACTCTAAAAGCACAGGTAGGCAGAACCCCGGACCCGCCTGTGACAACCCTGGCTTCCCCTAAACGGGGGGATCTGAGGCAGTGGCTTCATCTGTAAGGGGCTTTCTCCTCATTGGTGAAGGCAACATTAAGACATCTCTACCTTACAGGTGCCAGGAGGACAGAACGAAAAGATGCATGTTTTATAAACTGGCGAGTGTCTTGCGAAGGCAAGTCATGGACACTCATCCGTACTAAAGGTACACAGACTGCACTACCTCTGCCGAAGGATTTTCGCTTCATAAACAGACCTCTGACCTCCCTCCCCTCTCCTGTGGAGGGCCATGTTTCCTCCCTGAGCAGCAGTGGGGCTGTGGGCACGGGCAAAGGAACTGGAGGGACTGTGTGTTTTGACTGAGAGAGGTGCCCAAGGCCCTTAGTTATAGAATCCAGACTAAAATTCAGCAAATGATGTCCCCCTGCCCAAATCTGACCCACCGCTCCTTTTTGTAAGGCCGGTGAGCTAAGAATAGTTTTTACATGTTTAAATGGTTGAAAAGACCAAAAAGAAGAGTATTTTGTGACATTAAAATTACATGAAATTCAAATTACAGTGTCCATAAAGTTTTACTGAGACACAGCCATCGCACTGTGTGACACATTATCTATGGCTGTGTTCTTGCTACACCAGCAGAGCTGAGTAGCTGTGACAGAGACCATGTGGCCTATAAAGCCAAATTATTTACTAATTGGTTTTTTTAATGAAAAAGTTTGCCAACCCCAGATATAGCCCATCTCTCTACTTGCCTCAAGGCTACCCTTATAAAAGGATATCAAAACCAAGTTTGATTCTGAGAATTCCACTTGAAGAGATATACAGTGGTACCTCGAGATATGAGTGCCCTAACATACGAGATTTTTGAGATACGGGCCGTCGAGCGAGTGATTTTTGCTTTGAAATACGGGCAACATTTGAGATAGGAGTAATCGCGAGGATTGGCCAGCTGCACACGACCCACCAGTTTACCGTGACTCGAGTGTCTCATAGTTTCCCACGCCTCAAGGTTACAGAAGGAATTAAACTCGTATCTCGAGGTACCACTGTACAGACAAAATGGATCACGCTCAGGGGTCAACTAGGGATGTGCCGTGACTGAGACATACCATGGGGAGCATGGTTAGAGGGATCATTGGGGGGGAGGGATGGGGTGTCTTCAAGGATCCAAAGAGCTGTCAGGAAGAAGGAAGGCAAGAATAATTCTCTGTGGCTGCAAGAAATAGACTTAGGCCTCAAGAACCATTCGAGCTCAGTATAAAGAAGCATCCTAGCTGTCTCAACTGTCTCAAGTGATGAGTTCCGTGTCACTACAGACATCCCAGAGGTGGGTGTGCAATGCCGTGAATGTAAAATGCAGTGATCAATCAGCAGCAGCTGCTCATCTTTCGGAAGATGACTTATCTGGCAAGGACCTCCTTAACTCCACCACAAGCATCCACAGGATGCCACATTAGTACCATGTGGTTCAGCCATGGCTTACTGCTCCAGGAGTGGCTCCTGGCTGGGGCTGGGCCCATGGGAGTCCCTTACGTTAGAACTTGAGAGGGGGTCAGGGCGGGGAAGAGAGAACAAGAGCACTCTATGTGACCGGGACAGTAACCTTTCTGTCCACCAGGTGGGCTCAGGAGAAGAGAAGATGGGTCCCTAGGAAAGAATATAGCTGATGTATAGAGAGGGGAGAGGGATGAGCTAGAGAAAGATTCCTCCCCAGCCTCCCAACAGCCTGGAGTCCAGGCCTCCAAACCTTTCATGAGGCCTGGCTTCCGTGACCACACTTCTGGGTCACTACAAGAATCTCATTTTTCAGAAGCCAGCTTAAGGCGGATTCTCTGACTTATAGTCTCAGAAACATTCAATAATGTCGTCTGGGGGGGAGGGAGAGAGACAGCGAGGCCTGAGGCCACGACACCTCTGGAAGCAGTGCCTGGGGAGCCTGCCACTGAACATCGTAAGCAGCGACCACAGACAGGGTAGGTGGATTCCCATCCACTCTGCCTATCTCTCTGCTCTTTAGGAAGAAGATAATGTGTATCTATAGCATCATGCTGCTGGGAAGAGTAATGAATAGCACCGCTAACAAGTGACAAGTGTTACCTTTCTTATTATTATCTATCATGTATACATCACTTTACTCCGGTGGCATCCAGCAGATAGGGAATGCAAATGGGCTGAAAAACACTTTTGCGGATTTGCAGTCTCTAGGGAAACCCCATGAGCACAGACGGTAGGTAAAGCTGCCGGGTGCCTCCATGTCCCAGACTGAGCTACCCGGGCAGAACTTGCACAGTGAGTGGCTGGAAACCCGCTGAGTCCAGGCCATTCACATTCACTTGGTGCAATGAGATGCACTCCCAGCTGCAGGCCTTGACCCAGCCCCATTCGGAGGCCAAAAGGATTGTGTCATCAGAGACACCTAGACACTGTGGACACTTCGCTCCAGCAACAGGATGGTCATGTCAGACTTGACCATGTGTCCCCAGGTGTCCCTCAGGGTCTGCTCTGCTCTCTCCATTTTTGCATGTGGAAAATGAAAGTTCGGGTTTAAGTAATTTTCCCAAAGAATATGAGGCTGGTCTTAAGATTAGAAGGCACAGGCTGTGTCTGGTCTAGCAATGTTGCCTCTACATATTCACAGTAAGGGGGAGGAGGGTGCTGGAGAGACAGCAAGGAATAGAGTCAGGGAAATTGAGTTCCAGCCTCATTGCTGTCCCAATCATATTGAGTTCCATGAAGTTCATTTCTCTTCACTGGCCTTAGGAGTATATCTGCCCAGTGAGCAGATTGGACCAGGAGCCAGATCAGAGCCACAAGGAGTATCAAAAATCAAAACAAGAAGAGACCAGGAGCTGATACAAAAAAATGACCAAGCAAATACCAAATCGGGAATGGATCAATGATTCCTCTGAGCATCCTCTAACTCAGTCACCAAGAGGGCAAATGATGGGCTGAGAACCAACAGCAGAATCGAGTCACGGAAGCAACAGCGGGAGTGGTCTCTGAAGACAGCTCAGGCCCCGGGTCTCCCGCTCTGGGTTCCAGCCTCTGCCGGGTTGTGTCTCATTGAAAGTATTCTCCTAGAACGGAATTCCTCCTTTCTTCCTAGGGGACGATCAGTCCTGAGTCTAAATCAAAGAGAAGTCCTGAGCCTCTAGCTGGGGTTGGGGGAGTCTCGTGTCCTCTGTGCAATGCTGGGGACACGAGACCTTCCTGCTTAGGTGAGACAGGGAGAACCTCCCACCATCATGGCGGTGCAAGGGAAAACATGAACAGTGGAGACATTTTCTAGGAAACAAGGAAGGAGGAGGGAGCTAAAGTTGATCTGAAAGTCTTTGAGGTGCTGTTGACATTTATTTTTTGACCCCGAAGGTCTTTTGTCACATCAGTGTCTTGGGGGGGGGACAATCTCTCTCTATTTTCAGGCCATGTGCTTGATCCATCCTCCACCCTCCACTCCAAGGGTGGAAAATTAACTCCTTCCACAAGTATTTACTGAACATCTAATATGTACTCTAGGCATAGGAGAGACAAAAGTAGACAAGATACAAGAATAGATGAGTCTCCTGCTGTCATGGAGCTCCCAAATACACAAATAAGCAAAAAGCATCCAAGAAGATATTTTTGAAGAGTGTAATGAGTTATAAGAAAATAAAACAGGGGTTCTGTTACAGAGAGAGCCCGGGTATTATCTGGACCTTTCCGTTATGTGAGCTTTTGTTTAAGCTCATTTGGATCAGGTTTCCTCTTGTTCACACCCAAGCATCCTAAGACAGATGATACTTATCCGCCTCATACTGAGCCTCCCTGCTACTGTACTGTCCATAATATTACACTGAACTGACCCAGCCAAGACCTCGGTGATTGTGAGAAATGGGCGATGGGAAAGAACCCACGACTGGCAGGTACCAGCTCAGAAGCTCGTGTCCCATCTAGTTCCCAGTTCTACCCGGGCTGGAACCTGCCAGTCCTGTTCCTTCCCCCACCCAACCCTCCTCATCACCCATTTCCGAGTAGAATCACAAAGGTCTTGCGATCTCCCTCTTCATTTCCTTTCCAATGAAGTGGGAGAGTTTCACAAGTCAATAGAATGCGTTCCACGCCCACAATTTGTGTCCTCTGCTCTATTTTGGGCAGAGCTGCTCAGACTTCCTTTATAATTGGAGACTTGGTCATCGCAAGCCGGTATCAATCACCACTGTACGTCTCTATTAAAAAGCTGCAAAACAAGCATCTAACACTTGATCCAGATCCATGCCGAATCGTCAGGGGAGATGCAAACCGCACGCTCAGCAAATGCACTGTGTTCTGCAAACAAACACTCCGGAGCCTAATAAAAGTCAGTGATTCGAGAAGATGCTGATTTTACCTGAAAAACTCACAGCAGACGCTGAGAAGCTCTGCCTCTATCCTTCACGGCTTATTAAGGGGGGAAAGGCTTTGAGCAAATTACATTTGGTTGAGTAGAAGCACTGGCATCCCTTTCTGTAGGCGGGGGATAAAGGGATGTATGCACCATCTTGTGATGTAAATGTATCAGTGAATATGTCAGGATCCTCTCGGTAGAATAATCCCGTTACAGAATAAATGGATTTACATGGTTAAAGAAAAGCATATAGTGAAAAGTTTCCCTTCTATCCTGTCCATCCCTCGTTTACCACCCATAAAGGCAAACCATGGTTAGTATATCCTTCCAGACTTTCTTACGTATATACTGTAGAGGCAAATATAAATACACATTCTAACTCTGTCCCCATCTCCATTCCACTACCTTTTAGACAAAGTTAGTATTGTGCATACACTGCTGTGCATTTTTTTTAACTTGGCAATCTGATGAAATATGGTTGCATTTACATAGAGATTTAATTTGGTTTATTATGAGGTAAGGTTGAGTCTATTTTTAATACATTTTGCAGCCCTCCTACCTCTTCTGTAAATTATCTGGTTATGTCTTTTGTCTATGTTTTCTATTGGGTGGAAATGCTTCATCTTACTGACTCTTTGGAGCTCTTTATTTATTAAGGTGACTAGTCTATCATGTGTCTTTCCAATTTACTTTATGTAGATTCATTTTGCTAGTCAGGTGATCTTGTTGTGTGTCTTTTTCCTTCAATTTTCATCTAATAAAATATGTCAGATTTTCCCTTTATGCCTTCTGTATTTAACTCTTGGTTAGAAAGAGCTCCTTGTGTTTTCTTTTGCTACTTTCATAGATTTATTTTACATTTATATCTTATTTTCATTGTGAATTTAAACTTGGTATTTACATAGTATGCTGTATTGAGCCAATTTTACTTCCCCATCTCCCACCCCCCAATTAGGGCTACCAGCTATTCCAATAGCACATGTTTAAATTTTCCCTCCAGTGGTTTGATATGCCACCTTTATCAAGTCTTATATGACCATAAGCATTTGGGCATTTTTCTGGACTATCTGTTTTATTTCTTTTATCTATGTTCCTGTAACAGTCAGCTTCAATAACTGAGGCACTACAATAAGTTCTAGTCCGGATGGTTTCCTACCTTGTTTTTCTTTTTCAGACTTCCCCTAACCATCCTTATTTATTATTTTATGAGAACTTTAAAATAAATTTACCTCATTTTTTAAAAGGACCTACTTGCACTTTTATTTAGATTGCATTAAATTTACAAATTAGGGAGAATGGCATGTTTTTCTATAAATGAGCATGATATTCCTCTCCACTTGCTCAAGCTCCTTCTGTATCCTTCAACAGAAGGATAATTTTTAAAATTATCTTATAAATCTTACAATTTTTTAAATTATCCTATTATCTTCTAAAAGATAATTTTTTAAATTATCTTATAAATCCCATATATCTTTTTCCTATGTTAATTATTAGTTGTTTTATATTTTTGTGATTAGTCTTTGGTTTCTATTGTGCCTTCTTTGCCCTTTGCCAGATTTCGGTAAATCTCTTCTCTGTCTGTTGTCTAGAACATACTGAAATTGCTTCTCAGAAGTTTGGTAACATTTTCCCTGTAAAACCATCTGGACTGGTATTCTCTTTTTGGGACACGGTATACATGTCTGAAAAGACTTGGTTTAGATGTGGTTTTTAAATTTCCACCTTTGAAAATTTGGATTCTTTTCTGGGGTCAGTTGAGTAAATTTTACTTTCTTATAAAATCTAGTTAATTCACAGTTTTAAGTGTATTTGCATACAGCTGAACAAAGTAGTCTCTTGTGCTTCCCTTAATTTCCTGTTTATATCATTATTCCCCACGTATCAATTTTTGTTTTATGTCTCTACACTTGCTCTCACATTCTCTTGATTGGTTAACAAGTAGCTTATCTATTTCATTGTTATTTTTTCCAAAAAAAAAAAACAGCTTTGAAATTTATTTCAACAGCTTTGTTTTCTAACTCATTAATTTTTACTTTTATCTAATTCTTCCTTCTGCTTTCCCTCTGTAATAATCTGTTTTATTGTTGCATGACTACATAACTAATTCATGTGTTATTCTTTTGTATAAATACTTAAGAGCATCAATTTTCCTCTGGGTACTGCTTTAGCTATATCACATCTGTTCTGCTGGTGTTTTCACTAATAATTATTTTCCAGAAAATCTGCAGTTTCAGTTTTTTATGAGCCATGCATTGAGAAGGGTTTTTTTTGTTGGTGGTGGTGGTGTTTTGTTTTGCTTTTAGTTTACTTTCAGTGGAATGGTCTTTTGGTTTTCTGATTCAGTACCAATTTCTAGTTTAATTGTACTGTAATAATCAGAGAATACTTTTTATATTTTTCTAGCTTTCGGGATTTATTGAGGTTATCTTTGTCCCTTAATGGATGGCCAATATTTGTGAATGTTTCATGGGCCTCTGAAAGAAGCATTCTTTTGATTTAATCTATAGGGTTTGCTATTTATCAATCAGATCTGCTTTGTTACTGATGTTAATTACATCTTCAATATTGATTTTTAGTCTTTGTCCAGTTATCTGAAACATGTAAATTAAAGTGATCTATTACTAGAGTGCTTTGGTCTATTTTTCCTTGCATCTCCTGAGCGTTCTGTTTTGTCAGTATTGCTATTATGTTTTTTTTCATTCTGAAATGTACACTTGGTCATTAAGAAGTTCCTTTCTTTATCTCATATAATGCATTTTAGCCTGAATTCCCCTTTGTGTGATGCAAGCTTATAATTACTACATTTTATTTCTATTATTTACTTTTTTTTATTAACCTTTTAAAGCATTTTCCTGGCATTCCTTTACTCATTACTTCCTGTATTTTCAACCTTTCTGTGTCACTTTCCTTTAGGGGCATTTCTATAAACAACGAAGAATTGGATTGTGATTTGCGATCCAATCTGAAAATCTTCTTTAAAAGCTGAGTTAACCTCATTTACATTTAGCAATATAACGAATGGATTTTTCCCTAGTTCTCATTTGATATCATGTTCTCTGGGTCCTTGGCATTATTTTTCATCTTTCTGTGATTGCTTCTCATGAGTGGCCCTTCTGGAAAGGTTCGTGCTTTTATTCTTGTGCTTGCACTCATACCTACAGTGTTAGGTGATAATTTTAACCCATATCGTTAGACATCATTCATCCTCCATGACAAGCAAAGTTGAATTCGTGTGCTTTCTCTTCTTCCCCTTTACTTCCCTCTCCACAAAAGCACAGCAAGGGCTCGATTAGGGTGGACAGAGAAAGAGACACACGTCCCTGGATGCCAGTCATGCACATTGGCGACGGCACACAGGAAAACCAACACATTGCACAGGCCCTGGGCGTGGACCACTTACTCTGGCCGTGCTGCGCCTCTGTTCTACTGCCTGATTTTAGTCAGAATGTTATCTCCCTCAAAGCTGACTATTAATTTTTTCAATATCGTTATGCTCTATTATTTCATTTGTCAGCTCTAAATTATATCCTTTGACTTCCTGATATTATAGAATGAGGCACCCAGAGATGATACTCTTTTTTTCCTCCTTCTTCCAATATTTGTTGGTCTTGTCCTTTCTGTATCATCAGGGCACAGCACATTTACATTCTTCGCTGATGCTCTAATCCTTATGCTTCTTTTAGTTTATTTTTACTGTTGGGAGGAAGTACTTAGTGTTCAGTCTTCTCTTTATTGGCTAAAGTTCATCCCCTACTAGTTTGCTCAGGAGAGGCTCACGGGAACAATATTCCCTGAGTTATCACATGCTCAAAACTGTCTTTTTACTTAAAGGACGGCTAGGATGCATATAAATCTTTAGCTCACAGTTTCCCTGGTTATCACGCAGACGTTTCACTGTCTTCTGGGCATTGCATGCTGCTGCAGAGGAAACCAGGGCTGACCTGATATTTTTCTCCTCATGTGTAACTTGATTTCTTTGCCTGGATTCCCAATAAATTCTGCCTTTTTTCTTCCTCCCTTCCTCCCTTCCTTTCTTCCTTCCTTTCTTTTCCCCTTTTGTTCTTTATTTTCATTTATTGTTCTTTCTCATAACCCTACTATTAACTTTGAAGTAATTTCAAACCTTGGTGCAAGAATAGTACAAACTCTTATACTCCTTCCACACAAATTCTCTAGGTGATGATATTTTACTGAGATTTCAGAGAGATATTTTTTTTTCTTTTCACATGATGTCTATCACCTCTAACTATTCCAGTGAATGCCTCCCTTCTCCTATATCTACCATATAACCTCCTGTTAAAAAACAAACAAACACTGACACAGCACAGACTCGCCCTCAGACCCATTAAGATTTCTCCAACTGTCCCAACAATGTCTCCTTTCCCATCCTGGTCCAGGACCCTAACCACCAACATGCATGGCATTTAGTTATCAAGTTTCATCTGTCTTCTTCAGTCTGGAAGAGTTCTTCGGTCTTCCTGTTTTTCGGGTTTCTCCAAGAGTTGCAGACATTTCATTCTATAGGGACTGAGTCCACCTGGTGTCTCCTCATGACCAGACACAAGCCATGCATTCTAGGCAGGACTACAATGGGAATAATATCACGGTCACAGTGCGTCACATTTAGGGACATCTTAGGTCAACCCATCCCACCACCAGTGATGTAAATGTTGCTCAACTGGCCAAGTTGGTGTCTGCCAGATTTCACCACAGCCAGTTCATCATGTTTCCACTTGTATTTGATTACAATTTTGTGGGAAACGATTCCAATATGGCACCAAGACATTGACCCTTACGAAATTTCCACTCACAACATTTATCATCCATTGACAACTATTGCCTGTATCATCTACAATGGTTGGCAAGTGGTGACTAAGTATCTCCATCATCCCCTCTACATTGCTCAGCTGACATTCTACTGTAAGGAAGAGCTATCCCTTCTCCCCCCCTCACTTATTTACTTATCCATTTACTATTTATTTACTCGTCTATTTATAACAGGATGAGCTTGCAAAATCCTATCTTATTCAATACATCATCATCTGATACTAATTATTTACTTTGACGTTCATATTGTCCTCACTTTGGCCCATGGAAACTCCTCGGAAGGAGGAGGGATTCTTTTTGTGCTGCCACACACATTACTTCCTACAAATAGGTCTCCTTGGAGGATCCTTTGTATGAACCCACTGCTTCTCTGAAATAAAATAGGCCCAGGAAGGACCATCCTTCAGTTCTGCTTATGCCAGTCACTGCTCAATGTTTGCAAGTAAAGGATATATAAAGCTGGGGGCTCCTCGGGATGTCCCTGCACCTCTGGGTCACACATGTTGCTGGCACTCTCTATCACCCGCTGCCCCGAGGCACCCCTGTCACTCCCCTAAACCTCCTCACACACCCCCAGTGGCCTCTTCCAAACCTAGCCGTTGGGATAGCCCTTGCACATAATTAAATTCCACAGATTCCAGCCATCCATTAACTCTACTGAAAAGGACGTTTAAATTTTTTTTTAGTTGTTCTTCTTGCTGCTTTTGTCTAACATACAAGAATGGGTTGGTTTGCACAAACAACCATAGCATGCTGGAATTCCTGTTTGCTCGAACCAGTCACTCCTGGAGCTTCAGTCTCCCCGTTATGTGCAGAAGGAACTACTGTCCTTCACCTAGCTGCTTCTGAAGATGATCAAAGCAGAGTATACACATAAGGCAAGTCTCGCTGTCTCATTGCTCTTAGGAAAAATTCCCTAAAATAGCAAGAAAAATGGTGCTCTCCGGGGTGCTGACCGCTTTACCTCCCACCCCATGTCTTCTCCCTTGGCACCGGCTCTTCTCAAGACCACCAGCCAGGAAACAAATGATTCTTTGGGACGGAATCGTACCCCATACCTCAGACTCTCACCGCCTCCCCAACAACACCCACACGCCCAATGATGCGTAGATTCTTCAAAATACCAACTTGCTGGCTGCCCTGTCTTACTTCTCTTGCGGGCTGCAAAGTAGCAGTAAGAATGTGCCACTGCTTGGCACTAACCGCCTGGCTGTGAGCAAACACAGGGTCTCTCAGCCAGGCGGCGTGTTTCAGGAAATACCAAACCCACACTAGTACCCCTGACCCATGTGAACTCTGAAGTTGCAGGCTGCAGATAGGTGACATCAAATCCCAAAAGCCCCAGCTCTCCACCGCTCCCACATCAGTCACAGATGCCACACTTACTAACAGAAATGGCAGATGGAACACCAGTTCTTCAAAAGCAATCTATTTGCCGATGACTAAGGAGCATATGACTGCAGTGTGAACAGTAAATGTCTCCACGTTTAGAAGGCTGGACATGTCACCAGCTCAACCACACAAACGGCTTGGAAGACCCGTGCTAGTTTCCAAGCTGCTGCAAATGTGTCTGGCTGACTTACAGGTTTGTCCTCTCCTTCCTCTGCCACCTCTTCCAGGACAGCCCGAAACCCCCAGAGCAAAACTCAAGAACAACAACACAGGTAGGTGGATTGGGCACTCAGTTTTTCCAAGAAATGAAGATAAAGCTAATCCTTTGGTAAAAGGAAGCCTTTGAGCCCTAGCCAGTTTGGCTCTGTGGATAGAGAATTGGACTGCAGACTGAAGGGTCCCAGGTTTGATTCCGGTCAAGGGCATGTACCTTGGTTGCCGGCACATCCCCAGTAGGGGGTGTGCAGGAGGCAGCTGATTGATGTTTCTCTCTCATCGATGTTTCTAATTCTCTATCCCTCTCCTTTTCTCTCTGTAAAGAAAATCAATAAAATATATTTTTTTAAAAAAAACACACACAAGCCTTTGAAACCATATGCCCTCACTCAGGGCTCTGCAGAATGGAGTTTCCTGGGGGCATGAGCATGATACAAGTGTTCATCGATTGCATGCTCGGGGTGGCATTCATGGCAGAGGGTCCACAGGCTTCCCAGCATCCTTGTCAGCAGCTCCCAGCTCCCTACTTAAGTCTGCACTTCACAGAAGCAAACAGAGCCAGCTGGGGACAGACAAGAGTACAACAGAGCTTGGCCTAGGGGCCAAGAGTCCAGGTTCCAGATAAATTCTATCATGAACTAGCCACCTTGCGAAGGTCACTTCCTCTCCCTGGCCTCAGCATCCTCAGAGACGGAGAGAGCCAACAGGTCTGAGAAACGCCAAGACCTCCTGCCTCAACAAATGGAGATTCAGGCTTAGCCCCGAGCCTGGCTGTTCTCTCATTCCCAGGTCCCACCCCCAGCCCACTTCACCGGGGCCTGGAACACAGTCATGACTTCAAATCCAACGGCAACGGCAAAGAGCTGAGCAAAATAAAATTCAGCAAACTTTTACTGCAGAACCAAACCTGCAGATGAAAGAGCGGAGGAAGTGATGGCCCAAGGAACATTTCCCTAAATGGCTCACCTTCTACCTCTCCAGGAGACACAGAGAACAGAAGAGAGCCACCATTGAGTCAGAAAATGCAGCAGCCCTGGTTCTCCGATGAGTTCAGGCTGCTCATAGCACTGGTACCCTCGGAAAACCACAGACAAAGGGTCTCTGGTTTAAAAAAGGAGTCTGTCGTCCTGTGAAGTGACGCCCTTTTGCCTTCCTCGAAAGTGTAAACTGATTTGGCTCAAATGATGTCCAGTGAAGACACAGTGACCATGAAACACACACAAGCACACATACCCAGAGACGCTCCCTCCCAGGACCCGGCTCCTCGGCCCAGCGGGAGCGCACCCAGGTTGTAATGGACGCGGCACTGCACCATCGTGAAACATCTCTCCGGCTTCTTTGCGTGCGGTGTGTCTCAATAATGTGTTATGAGGTGTGTTTGTAATTGGCTACCGCTGATAGCGGTCCTTGAAGGGGAAATGGAGTGTGTCTAAACGCAGGCAGAGCTACTCCGCGCGCCCGGACAGGTTGAGACGCTCCTCACGAGGTCCATATGGGATACTCAGGGCTTCTCCCACCCATAGCTGGGGAGGGAGGACAAGGAATAATCTGTCTCAATTTTCTCCGCTCCAGAAACAATATTTACAAAATAGAAGGCGATTTCAGAGCTCATTTATTTTCCTGGTTCACAATCCCCCGCTCTCTGCTGACATCATTTCTCGAACCAATTTTATTTCCCACCATTGCAGGAACGGGCTCAATTCCACTTGAAATCATTAAAAAGCAAATCCATTCTTTCCTTGTCTCTGAGTCCAATCTTCCCAAAAGAAAATGGTTTAATTTCTGCGTTTGCCAGGTCGCTGAAGAGCCAATCTAGATCCTTCTTCCTCCTCTTCTCAATCTCTGCTTTCCCTCTCAATGCAAGAAACACGCAAATTCCTCCTGGCCCCCACGTCCGGGCACTCTGTTCCCCAGCTCATCCATTTGAAGGCTGTCCTACCTGCAGCCTTGCCAAGGGACGCGTCTTCCAAATACGAGGCATCTTAGAAACTGAACAGGCCCAGGATTTTAAAAGTCACACAAAAAAAGAAAGAAGCCTGTTTTTTGCCCTGAAGGCAAGCTTTAGCAAGTGGAATCAAAGTGTACCAGGAGACACCAAGCATGGCTTCCATGAAAACTGTGGGCATACGCTGGCACAGGGGAGGACCAGCGCCATCTCTCTTGGAGGGTCGGGGTTGGGAGGAGGAGTGCCAGCATGTGGGCTAGATGTTGGCCAAGCCTTACCACGTCCTTCCCCGGACCTTCCAGTAGAGCGAACACGGGAAGGGAAACGCGCTTTGTTCTTAAGAAAGCCTGGTAATCGCCACATTTTCCCCGCTAAGTGCTCAGAAAGCCATCTGCTCTGCCTCGCTGGTGTTGCTCAGCGGTTGAGCATCGACTCATGAACCAAGAAGTCGCAGGTTCCATTCCCCTTCAGGACACATGCCCAGGTTGTGGGCTCCATCCCCAGGAGGGAGTGTGCAGGAGGCAACCGGTGGATGTTTCTCTCTCTCTCATTAATGTTCCTATCCCTCTTCCTTCCTCTCTCTAAAAAAAAAAATCATCAAAAACATATTTTTTTAAAAAAGAAAAGAAAACCATCTGTTCTAAATTTTCGGGGAATTCCTGTCAAACTGATTGGTCTTTTTCTCTGAGTCTACAAGACTAATGTCAACTCTCCCATAGGCACGAGATTCAACAACATCTTAAAGCCGCATTTTCAAAGACAGGACTCAACCTGAGTCAAGGGGGTTAAGGGAAAAGACAGGAACCCCTGAACGCCTTGGGGGTCAAGTACTTTAGTCTTCCCTCACTGCCATGCCCCATTTGTAACAGAGAGTTAGACAAACTCCCCCTCACCCCTGTGGTCTTCCTACAGAGTCAGGGGATTTAAAGTAGCAGGCATGCCAAAACCGGTTTGGCTCAATGGATAGAGCGTTGGCCTGTGGACTGATAGGTCCCAGGTTCGATTTTGGTCAAGGGTGCGTGCCTTGGTTGCGGGCACATCTCCAGTGGGGAGTGTGCAGGAGGCAGCTGATCGATGTCTCTCTCTCATTTATGTTTCTAGCTCTCTATCCCTCTCTCTTCCTCAAAGCAGCAGGCATTCTGAGCCTAGAGGACAGGAGGCTGGAGGGTGACAGGAAAGGGTCAGCTGCGGGTGGGATGCATCTGCTGAGCTGCCCAACATGCTGACCCAGGGCTCTGCCTTAGCAAGACACTAAGGCACCAAGGCAAGGCCTCCAGGGTGGCTCTCTTGCAAAGCTGCACGGGTCTTCTGGGCGAAGAGCCAGGGTTTCTCCCTTCACCCCGACACTGCTGAGTTCAGTGCGGGACACAGGAGATAGTAGGGAGTGGAATTTAACTTGATCGCAAAATGGACAGCACGGGAGCCCCTATCTGCTTGCTCCCAGGCTGGTTTGGTGGCTTTCATCCAAGACTTCAGACTACCACCCACCAAACCGGAAATAAACTAAAACAAACCACACGGGGCTCACGCCTGCACCCGCCCTTGGAGAATCAGGGAGCCAGGCACACCATACGCGCCTTTTGCCTTTTGAGAATGGAGTGCCACGCAGGTTGACAGCTGCTTGCCTACAGCTGTTTTATAGACGCAGGACCTTCTCTGATATTGGTCACTTTTTCTGTGCAAGATGAGTTTCCATTTGGTTCTTTCCTCCTTTGACTATATTTATTTACTTCTCTGTCGTGTCTTACTGACCTTTTAATTGTTTAAATAAGCCACCGAAGCACCAACAGCGCAGCCCCACCGATGGCTGCCGCTTCAATGGAGGAGCTGGGCGCCTTCTCTCTCTCCAGCTCTGTGTGTTTGCTGCTTCTTTTTTCTTCTTATCTTCTCTTGTTCCACAGAGGACCTGAGCTCAAGGCCAAGGGTCAACTCCTACCCACTCAGCAGAAGTGTCTTCCCAGAGAGCACCAAACCGGCCCAGGACCCTGGGGAGCTAGCACCACGGTTGTCTTCTTACCCTGAGCGCTGTCTGAGCAAATCCTGGGCAAAAACCCAGGCTTTCAACAACACTACGGCCTCAGAGTCAGGCCTCCTGATCAGCTCATGCCTATGTTCCACGGACACTCATTGCCTGCAAACAGAACTGAGCTCCTTGCAGGGGTCCTGGGAAAGGACACAGCCCAAGGTGTGCTTCTCAGTCCCAAGGATAAGGAGAACAGAATGAGTAACTTACAGAGGAAAGTATTTAGCCTTCAGGTAGACCTGCCCTCTGCAAAACCGGAGTCTAGAAGACAGGAGAAAACCAGCGCAAAGGTCGTGAAAATGGGGGACGGACATCTGTAATAGTGTCAACCATTTAAAAAAAACTCATCAACAGACTGCCAGATAGCCAAGCCACATGTTATTTATATTTGTGGATATGCAAGAGTTCAAAGAAAATATAACCTCTTACACCTGAAAACTATTATATTGTATGTCAACTATGTGTGTGTGTGTGTGTGTGTGTATATATATACATATATACATATATACATGTATACATATATACACACACACACACACACACACACACACATAGTATATATATGAGAGTGTGTGTGTGTGTGTGTATGTATTATATGAATTCAAACAGAACAAACAGAAATCTTGAAATGGGTGAGATTAAAACAGTGGTGAATGACAGACCTTACTTACAATCTGTATGGCTGACTCTAAATTGATGGCATTAAAGTGCTGAAAACATGTAAGTGATAAGTAAGAATACTTAAGAACAGCAGCATTCAGCAAAGGAAAACGTGACATTTCGTTCTAGAAGTGTTAAATTATCACAGCAAAACCTAGAAAGTAGGAGTGGCAGAAGGTAGGTAAGTCTTCTAAAGGTTTTCAGTGTAGGACAGAATACTCCTAATAAATACTCGATTTATTAGGTCAATAATGAGTGAGGGAGTAAAACATTTTGGTAGAAAAAAATTCACTGGTATCTTGTTTTAATAGATGTATCTGTTTAAATGTCCTAAAAAGGAAGGTAACAGGGTAGATTTTATAATAAGATATCCAATTTTTTTTTTAAAAGAGAAGTTGAGAAAGTAAATGGCCAAACTAGTGAAGATAATGAAAAAGGAGAAGCATAAAAATAAAGGAAAAGAAATAGCAAATATTCAATGTATCAATTATTTAACTAATCATGATATGCTGAATATTCCTATTAAAATACAAACATTATCAGATTGATTTGAAAAATAAAAATATGTATTTAAGTCAAGGGCTATCACTGTGTAAATCACCAGTACTTTCAGGGTGGAGTTTTGTGTGGTCATTAAAGAACAGATATGCAGCCCTAATGGGTTTGGCTCAGTAGATGGAGCATCGGCCTGTGGACTGAAAGGTCCCAGGTTTGATTCCAGTCAAAGGCACGAACCTTGGTTGCAGGCACATCCTCAGTAGGGGGCGTGCAGGAGGCAGCTGATCGCTATTTCTCTCTCATCAATGTTTCTAACTTTCTATCTTTCTCCCTTCTTCTCTGTAAAAAATCAATAAAATATTTTTTAAAAAAATAATAGATATGCCAACATTGTTTAAACTATTCCCATGTGTTGAAAAATAAAATCTCCCTAATTCATTCATTCTCCCTAAATATGGTAGTGGTACATGCTTAAGTCTAAACACAAATGAGCACACACAAAAAAACATCGATAAATCAATATAATTCATGAATATAGATGTTAAAATTCCAAACAAATTACAACAGATAAGCTACAGCAGCATAAGTTAAAATAAACTATAACTGAATAGGGCCTATTTCAGGAATACAAGGTTGGTTCAAAATATGGGAAACAAAATAATTCACTGCATCAATAAAGGAGTAAAACTATCTCTGATTCAGAGAGACATCGACATGAGAATGAAACATCGAATGGCTGCTTCCTATACTCCCCAAAACTGGGGAAGAAGCCTGCACCCCAGCCCTGAACTAACTTTCGGTGCACCTGATAATGCCCAATCTACTGAGCCACACCAGCCAGGGCTCATTGTATTTCATTTTGAATATTCACATGAGTGTGACAAAACAAGACATAAAATAATCACGATAAATCACTCAGAAAGGTGAGGTAAACTTAACTCTTTTTGATAATCACATGATTTTGGACCTAATACTCGTAAATCCGATGAGCTAATTAAGAAGTAACTACTAGATTTAATAACAAAAGTCTAGTAAAAAGTGTGAAATTGGCATGGTGAAAGAGAAATAGAGCAATAGAATAGAATGGAGGTTCCAGAACTAAAACCCAGTCAGTGTTTGTGGGAAATAAATAGATGGCAAAGATGCTGTTTCAGTTAGGGAAGGGAAAAATGCTTTATTTAACTAATGGCTTTGACACAAATAACTATCCATTTGGAATAAAATGGAGTTAAATTCCAACCTCAAATCGGATATAAAAATTAGATCCAGATGGACTTCAGATTTAAAAAATCATAATGAAGAGAAAATTTAGGATGTTTTATATACAACCTAGGAGTTAGGAAAATCTTTTTTAGTAGGACAGATACTCATTAGCTATTATTAAAAAGATATATTTAAGTGCTCGCTTCGGCAGCACATATACTAAAAAGATATATTTAACTGGATTAAAATAAGCAAAAGATTACATGACAATATATATCATAAACAAAGTCAACAGCGAAACACCTTATTAAAAAAAATCTGCAATACATGTGACCAACAAAGAGCTATCCATAGCACACAAAGAATAATTAAAATTGGCAACAAAAAGATAAACAGCCCAGTGGAAAAATGGGCAGAGGCTATGAATAGACACTTCACAGGCGAGCAGCTCTTTTAATGGCAGCAAACGAATGAGAACCCCTCTGGTAGTCAGAGGAAGATAAAATTACAAGAGGGTTCCATTTTATACCCTTTAATTGGCAAAATGATAACGACAAATTTATGCTAAAGGGGATGTTGGGGAAAGAGCACTCTCATACCTTGCTAATAGGAAAGTGGACCACGACACTGTTTTAAAAGCAGTGTGTGTGTGTGTGTGCGTGTGCGTGTGCGTGTGTGTGTGACTCCCTTTGACTCAGAATTCCCACTCCTCAAAATCTATTTTATAGACGTTAAAGCACCAACATGTAAGAATATGTTGCCCTAACCATTTTGGCTCAATGAATAGAGCATCGGCCTGCAGACTGAAGAGTACCTGGTTCAATTCCGGTCAAGGGCACATCCCCATTAGGAGGTATGCATGAGGCAGCTGATGGATGTTTCTCATTGATGTTTTTAACTCTCTATACCTCTCCCTTACCCTCTGTAAAAAAAATCAATAAAATATTTTTTAAAAGAATATGTGTACATAGGTCTTTACTAAAGCTCTTTGTATAGCAATAAAAGATAAGGGATATGTTAGATACCCATCAAAAGGAAATGACTACATGAAATGTCACATCCATACTATAGAATATTATGCAATCATTAAAAATGAGCTAGCTACCCAGCCAGTGTGGCTCAGTGGCTGAGCACAACCCAAGAAACAAGAGGTCGCAGTTTGATTCCTGGTCAGGGCACATGCCCAGGTTGCGGGTTTGATCCCCAGTGTAGGACATGCAGGAGGTAGCCAATCAATGATTGTCTCTCATCATTGATGTTTCTATCTCTCTCTCTCTCTTCCTTTCTGAAATCAATAAAAATATATCTTAAAAAAATAAGCTGACATGAGGATTTCTAGGCTGAATAATTAAATGAAGAGTAAGATGCAAAGTATATACAATATGATCAATTTCTCTCTCTTCCTTTTAATAATGACCAAAACAGATCTTATAGATGTTCGTGTACTGACTAGTAGCTCTGCGCACAAATCCGTGTGCCAGTAGCTCGCTGCCACCCTACCATAGTTCTCTGCCCATTGCCCCCCCTCCTTAGCACCCTCTGACTCCTTCCTGCCCCCCCCTCTACCCTTTCATCCCCACTTGTAGCTCACTGCCCCACCCTCCTGCTGATCTGTGGTCGTTATGCGGTCGGTCATTACATAATGACCATTTGCATATTACATCTTTATTATATAGGATTACAGGATGCACAAAGAACAATATTGAAGTTTATATATCCAAGTTGCTATGTTTATTTATGGAAACGTGGAGGAGGAAGGAGTT
>PVJN01016401.1:0-42470 GCA_004026805.1 Lasiurus borealis
CGTGCCACCCGTGCTTGCTCTTGCGGAAGATGTCCCTGCGGTGCAGCTGCCGGCGCGACCGCTGCCGGCTGCACCAGAAGGTGATGAACACGGGCAGCAGCACCGAGCACAGCGTCCACAGGACCAGGTGCCCGTCCGCCAACAGGCCCGAGGAGGGCTCCGGCCGCTGCTCTCCTTCCATCTTTCTCCTCCGGCGACGATCCCTAAGCAGAGAGACGCGCGCGGCCCAGCTCGGCTTCCGATGCCCCGCCCCGCCCTCCTTTCCTGCCGCCGGGTGGTATCCCGGGCGGGGGACGCGCACCTTCTTCCCCCGCGGCCCAACCCCGGGACAGGAGCCCCGGTTCTCCAGGCCCCGCGCGGACCGGCGCGCCGAGGGGGCGGGGCCCCGCGCGGTCACGCTCCGCCCCGACCTCGCCCTGCGGCCCGCGGTCTCCCTCCCCTCGCCCGGCGCAGGCGGAGCGCGGAGGCGGTGCTGGCGGCCCCCAGCGGACGGCCCTGCGCTCCCGGCGCACGTGGGTCGCCGTCCGTAGCCGTTAGGTTACCCCATGCCCCGCCGCCCACCGGCCTCCGGGCCGGCTACCCACGCCTCCAGCTGCTCCAGGCCCGGCGTGGCTCCCCGCCGCCCCGCCCGCCCGCCCGCCGCGAGGCCCGGCCTCCTTGACCCTGGCCTCCGCCCCTCCCGCCCTGGGGCTCTACCTCGCGCGGGGGCGGGGGCGCGGCGCCGGGGGCCAGGCCTGGGGCGCCCTCCTGCCTTCGCGCGGCCCCGCGCAGGAGTCCTTTTCCGGGCCTGCCAGCGGCGCCGACGTCAGCGAAGCGGCCCAGACAGTGCCCACGCGCTCGGAGGAAGGTGGGCAGGGCGCGCGGCGGGTCTCCGGGCGGGGCGGGGCGGAGGTGTGAGGGACGATGCACAGGCCGCCCGGCCGGAGGGGGCGGGGCCTGAGGGAGAGGGCGGGGCCTGGGGAGAGGGCGGGGTGGAGCAGAAGGGGCGGAGCTCCAGGGGCGTGGCTTAGGGAGGACTTTGGGCGGAGTAACAAGAAGTGGGGGCATTGAAGAGGATGGATGGTTGAGCTTTGTAAATCTGCAACCATAGAAAGTCCTAGTAAGAAAGATTTACAGTATGAGGCAAGCTTATCTCAGACCTTCAACCTCCTCTCCTCCTCACTGTCTGTCTGGTGGAGGTGGGAGGTTGGCACAGTTTTGAATGTTGGAAGGGACAAAACTGGCAGTTTTGAAAGTGTCATTTTCCTATCCTATATAATAATCCTATATAATAAAAAGGGTAATATGTAAATTAACCCTAACAGTGGAACAACCAGAATGACCGTTTGAACAGTCACTTTGAGGCATACTGACCACCTCTCTGTCCCTTTCCCCAACTGGCAGGCTCCAATCACCCAATGGCGAACAGGGAACTGGGGGTGAGTGACTTCTGGGGGGCAGGGCCAGCTGCAGATAGCCAGGGAAGATGGCCCTGATCACAGGCTAGGCCTAGGGACCATACTTGTGCGTGAATTTCGTGCACTGGGCCTCTAATATAATAAAAGCCTAATATGCATATCGGCTGAATGGCAGACACACTGGTCACTATGATGCGCACTGACCACCAGGGGGCAGATGCTCAATGCAGGAGCTGTCCCCTGATGGTCAGTGTGCTCCGATAAGGGAAGTGCTACTCTGTCAGAAGACGAGGCTCACGGCTGGTGAGCCAGTGGCAGCGCTAAGGACCCCCCAAGGGATGCCTGCCTGACGGTTTAGCCCCGCTCTCCGAAGCCTAACCCGGCAGGAAGACATCCCCCGAGGGGTCCCTCATTGTAAGAGGTGCAGGCCAGGCTGAGAGGACCCTCCTCCCAGTACACTAATGTTGTGCATGGGGCCTCTAGTATACTAATAAAATGGGGCAATCCAAGTCAAACATTGAGAGAGGTCACCTGAGCTTTTATTTGTTAAACATACTGGCAGAAGGCTTCCTGTGTGCCAAGCAAGCACTGACTGAGGGGCGCCAGCTCTCACAGAGAGCCAGGCCCGTTGAAACATGCGTAACAGGAAGCATTCACAGCCCTGTGTATAAAGCCCAGCTTCCATCTTGGCACTTGCTAGCACCTGGCTGAGTTTATCATCCCCACTTTACAGATGAGGAAAACCAAGGCAGAGAGTGGTTGAGAAACCTGCCTGATGTCACAAAGTCAGTGGGTGTTGGAACTGAGATCACTCTGTTTGAACTTGGCCGCCCAAGTTACCTTCCATCTAAAGTAAGCCATCCAAGAGAGGCTTCCTTTATTTTGTTCTTTCTCTCAGACACTTGCCCCAGGGTTCTTGTGAACTTGCAGATTTTGATTTCCTTTTTTGGGGGGAAGAGGCCTGAGGGTCTGCATTTCAAACAAGTGCTGCTGGTTTTGCTGGTAGAGTATGTAACAATCTGGATTGTGGAGATTGAGGGGAAAGTGCGAGGAAATGGGAAAAGTGTTAGGTGGCATGGTAAGGCCCTCACCTGTCTCTGTCCTCTTGTGCTTGTCAGTTCACCTCTCTGGGCCTCAGGTTTTCCACTGGTAACGTGGGAGGTTGGATGAGTTATCCAAAGCCTCCCTTCTGTTCTGACAGCCTGCACTTCCTATGGAAATGCCATTGTCTTTTCTGAATCCTAGTTGAGGCAGAGCCTTTAAATTAGTTTGCACCCGAAAAGGTAACAAAAGAATACACTTTTTAAGAGTGAGATAAAAAAAAAAAAATCCTGTTGTAGAACATCTAGAGAATATAGAAAAGTAAAAAGGAAGAAAAAACAATTAGCCATCTCTCACCCCAAAGACAACCTATCTTTGAACATTTTGGCCTATTTTCTTCCATTGTTGTCTAAGGAAACATTGGTTTACTCTGTTGTATATGTAATATTGATCACATAGTAGATATATTCTCTCTCTGGCCATTTTTTAATTTAACATTACAAAATGACTTTTACACAGTTTTATAAATTTGTATTTAATGGTTACATAATATTCCATTCTATGATAGTACCTAGTATATGTTAACCTTATCTCTATTATTGGCTATTTAAGTTGTTTCTAATATTTTTCTATTATATATAACTCCTCTGTTTGGGGTTTTTCTTTAGAGTGTCACATTTCACCAAAGATATGAAAAGTTTAAAGCTTATGGAAAAGTTTTTAACAAAATAGTCTCTCTTTGCCAAGAGAAAATCATCAGGGAAATTTATGTGTATAAGGACAGATTAATAGGTATTACTGCATCTGGGGAAAACACTCTTTAAAAATTTTTTTTTATTGTTTAAAGTATTACATATATTAGTACATATATCTTTTTTCCCCCATTGATCTTCCTCCAGCCTCCCCTACCCCCTGTTGCAAGCCCTCATCCTCCTCACCCCCCCAGTGTCTTGTGTCCATTGGTGTGCTTATATGCATGCATACAAATCCTTTGGTTGATCTATTTCCCTCCCTCCCCAACACTCCCCAGCCTTCCTGCTATAATTTGACAGTCTGTTCAGTGCTTTACTGCCTCTGTGTCTATCTTTTTATTCATCAGGTTATAATATTCTTTATTATCCATAAACGAGTGAGATCATGTGGCATTTTTCTTTCATTGCCTGGCTTATTTCATTTAACATAATGCTCTCCAGGTCCATCCATGCTGCTGCAAATGGTAAGAGTTCCTTCTTTTTTATAGCAGCATAGTATTCCATTGTGTAGATGTACCATAGTTTTCTAATCCACTCATCTGCTGATGGGCATTTAGGCTCTTTCCAAATCTTAGCTATGGTAAATTGTGCTGTTATGAATGGGGAAAACACTCTTATTCCACAAAGAATTACTATTATTAAAGGCGATAGTAATAATAATAATTATTATAGCCATGCAGATCCTAGGCTCTGTGCAAAGTTTATCATCCTCATTTTACAGATGAAGAAGACTTGCTTCATGTCACACAGCCAGGAGTCATCTGAGTTGGCGCTTTGCACCCAGTCAGTGAGACGCCAAAACCCGTGATGTTCTTAACCCAGGTAGGTATCAGAAGGTGGTCTTCGATCACCTGCATCAGCATCATCTAACCAGGTCTTGACCAGGTCTCCCAAATTAGAATTGTGATGGAGCCAGGAATCTATCTGCCTTCTTAACAGCTTCCCCAGGTAATTCTCTTATGTGTTTATTAAAACTTTTTTATTTTGGTTTAAATTGTGAACTATACCACATGTACAACAGATTTTATAAAATATATGCATAGTTAAAAAATAATAAAATAAACACCTGTGGATCCATCATGAAGATTAACCCAATATTGGATATTGGAAGAGGAGGAAGAGGAGGGGACAGGAAGGGAGAAGCGGGCCGGGAGGAGACCAGAGATGGGGGGGCGGCAGGGGTAGGAGGGGTGCTGCCTGCTGCAGGGGGCGCTGAGGAGCCCTGGCTCTGGGAGGAGAGGGCACACAACATGAAGGGGCCTCCAGAATAAGGCGTGACGGCCGGCACACTAGCGAGGAGGTGGCTATTCACGCAGCTGGTGCCACTCAGACTGTGAAGACACTGGCTCCAATTCAAAGGAAAACTTGTTCAGAAAAACACAACAGATACTCCCACACCCTAGCCCCATGGAGTCCTGACTATCAACATGCTCAGTTCCTGCACTTGCCTGAGGGGTGACATCATCAGGGTCTGTGTCCCTGGCTCCCTCAGTGGCTCAGCCTTATCTCTGCTTTGCAAAGCCCCTGGGACTGAAAAAAGGAGCAATCTGCTTCACTCAAGACAGGAAAGGACCATGATGCCTGACTTTTCCTGGCAGCCTCGGCGAGTCCCCCTCCTCCTCCCCCCTCCTGAGGATTGCCCTGGGAACATCCTGAAGCTTCTTCGTGAGCCATCAAGGCACCATCAACTTACCCTCACTTCTCAGTTACGTGGAAAGTAGTGTCCCATTTTAAAGGTGCAATTCGATAAGTTTTGGCAAATAACGTACACCTGTCTGATCAGAACAGACTTAAAGTCTCCCAAATACATAATTTCTGTGGGTTTTGATCCTGGGAGTCAAAAATATAATATTGCCGCGTGTTCCAATCAGGGAGGGAGCCACCAAGGAGATGGCCAGACGGTCACTGAAAGCTTTGCACAGTGGGACGGAGCTGGAAAAGGAGCCCGTGATTTAGTGAGGCCCGTTCTCCATTGGGGTCCACATATCTTTCTGAAGTAAGTGCCTTTTTAGGGATCAAGACCATGCAACCAAGTATGTATTAAGAGAAACCTCAGAACCAGGCTTCCGCATTGCTGCATCACAAAGTGTTAATCGGGGTTTTCAAAAAGAATGAAGCATGTTTAATCACTTGCCACTCACTGAGAATATCATCCTCAATATGTGGGAAATAGCAAAATGATGTTGGTTGCGAATAAGTAAGTTATTTTATTATTATTATTTTAAAAAAGACCATTGGGAGCCTCTCCCGTGCCCACCTGATGGCTACCCTTCCTCCCCCGACAGGAAACAGCTGCCCTGATGGGTGTATTCTTCACTCCCTTGCTTTTCTTAATATTTTCCCACCCCTGAAAGTGTCCCTAAACAGTATGATTTTGTTTAGAAAAATAAACCCAGACCTGCCCCAGCAGGCAGTAGCCGTGAAGCCTGGCATATAGGAAGGCTCTTGGAGGAGGTAAGCTGAGTGGGGTCTGGGTCAGAGTCTGAATCCAGCTTCCCTGACAAGATCCCACCTGGAAAAACAGAAGTCAGTGGGCGGGTCCTGGGACAAGTGGGCAGGGCTGTAGTTGGCACGCCCGGGGGAAACATGGCTGGGAGAGAGGTTGCTTTCTGTTTTGCCTTCTTAGCTCACTAGGACCTCCCTCAAGTTCTTACAAAAAGGTTAACATGGCGTGCTCCTTGGGGAGAAATGAGGATCTTCCGCTGATCCAGGGGTCAGGGAAGTGGAACGCCACCAGCTCATGGTTGTCAAGATAAACAAAATATGTATAATCTGTCCCACGCCGAAACCGGTTTGGCTCAGTGGATAGAGCGTCGGCCTGCAGACTGAAAGGTCCCAGGTCGGATTCCAGTCAAGGGCACGTACACTTGTTGTGGGCACATTCCCAGTAGGGGGCGTGCAGGAGGCAGCTGATGGATGTCTCTCTCTCATCGATGTTTCTAACTATCCCTCTCCCTTCCTCTCTATAAAAAATCAATAAAATATATATTAAAAAAAAAAAGAGGATAGGAAAAAAAAAATGTGTCCCAGGCTCACCAAGGCAGTCGGGGCTCAGCGTGTCTGTACCTCATGGTGCCCCTGCCCATGGCACCTTGTGCCTGTCTGGACCACCCGCCCTGATGTCGAAGCGCAGTGGTCACCTGGGGTTTCCCTTCGCCACACTCTGTCTGCACCCTCTGTTTCCTGGGCCTCGTGGTTTCCCCTTTCTTGGTGAATTCTCTTGTTATTTTTTTGTTGTTGTTTTTTGGGGTCGGGGGGCACATCTGTCAGTACCTTTTAGAGTGAGGGCACCCGGGAGGTATCATTTGAGGCCCTGCCTGTCTCTACCTTCAGCCCCCAGACCTGATTGTTTATCTGGTATAGAATTCTGGGTGGGGAATGATGATACTTCACGACATTGAACACATTGTTCCATTTCTGCTGCTCCTCAAGTCTCTGACGAGATGTCCTGAGGTTATTCTTATCTCTGGTCCCTTGAGTGGGACTGGTTTTCGCTTCCTGGAAGCTTGTAGAATCTTCTCTTTTTCTCCAGTGTTCTGACAGTCCCCAAAGGCGGGCCTGCCTTCCTCCGAGTGGCCAGGTTTGCTGGGTCTGTCAGTCCAGTCCAGCCAATCACGTCCTTCAGTTCTACATTTACTTTGTTGACTTCCTCCTCACTATTGTCTGTGCTCTTTTTTTTTTTTAAAGTCTGTTGTTGGAACATTAAACCTAGACGGTCCTCTCTACTTCTCCCTTTTTAAAAATATAAACTTTATTTTTAGGACTGTTTTAGGTTCGCAGCAAAATGGAGTAGGAAGTACAGAGTTCCCATCTACTCCCTGTCCCCACACATTGCACAGCCTCTCCACTATCATCTTGGGGCGCCAGGCACATTTGCCACAACTGGGGAACCTTCCTTGACCCAGCATTATCACCCAGAGCCTATCGTTTATCATGAGGGCCCACTCGTGGCGTTGTGCATTCTGTGGATTTGGACAGATGTACCCTCCATTCCAGTGTTATACAGAAGAGTTTCACTGTCCTAAACATCCTCTGTGCTTCAGCTCTTCATCCCTCCTCCCTTCTAACCCCTGGCAACCACTGATCTTTTTACTCTCTCACTAGTTTTATCTTTTCCAGAATATCCTGTAGTGAAATCACACGTGATGTAGCCTTCTCAAATGGGCTTCTTTCCCTGAGAAATATGTGTGTAAGGTCCTGCCATATCTCTTCAGGGTTTGATAACTCATTTCTTTTTAAGTGCTGAATACTATTCCATTGTCTGGATTTTCCTGTTTATATGTCTACCTGCTGAGGGACACCTTGGTTGCTACTGAATTTTGGCAATTATGAATAAACTATTGTAGACATCTGTGTGTGGATTTTTTGTGTGGACATAAGTTTTGGATAAAGGTCCTCTTTAAAAAATATTTTCTTCTGCCGAGACCGGTTTGGCTCAGTGGATAGAGCGTCGGCTTGCGGACTGAAAGGTCCCAGGTTCGATTCTGGTTGTGGGCGTGTACCTTGCTTGCGGGCACACATCTCCACTATGGGGCGTGCAGGAGGCAGCTGATCGATGTTTCTCTCTCTCATCGATGTTTCTGGCTTTCTATCCCTTTCCTTCCCTCTTTGTGAAAAATCAATAAAAAATATATTTAAAAAAGTTTTCTTCTTTCTTTCTTTCTTTCTTTTTTTTTTAAACAGCTCTCTCTTGCTCTCCTTGTTTTCTAAAAAAAATTTCCATAGCTCAAACCATGAATCTTTTAATGTAGTTTTTAATTTATATTATGGCTTCTAATTTTGAAAAACTTCTGTGTTGATTTATTTTCTGAATATTCTTTTTTATAGCATCTTGTTTCCATTTCATGGGAGAAAAAAAAAATATCTCTCAGAGGATGTTGGTGGTGGTGGTTGTTTGCCGTGTCAGCCTGCATTATCTCTGCCCCAGTTTGCTTTTTCTTTGGTCCCTTTGTCTTCATTTTCCATTTCCAAGGCTTTCTCAGATGTCTCGTGAGCCTCCAGGTGGCTCTGACGTGCCTGAAGATTTGAGAGCCCTTGCTAGACCTTCTCTCATCTCACTGAAGCTTCCCGCAACCGAGCTCCCACAGAGAAAAACAACACACATCTCAGTACTTTTCCCTGAAGAAGCAGAGCTGTTCTCTCCCACTTAAAGGCCCAGCACTTTTCCTGAATGAAATGTAATAGGACAGTAGCCTTAGAGGTGGTTTCACCAACGATTCCACCCAAGCTCCCCTCCCCTAGTGTGTGTATTTGTGTCACCTCGCATTCCTACACCTTTGCCAGCGCTCCTGTCATTCCTGTTTAGGTTGGAGAGACCTGCCGCTGACCTTGGCTTTCCTTACCTGCTGGGCAGCCTTAAGCTGTGGCCAGTGTCTTGGCCCGGAGAAGAAATGATAGCCCCCTTGGGGAAGCACGCCGCAGGCCGGAAGGGCCCCTGTGCAAGGCCAAACCATCTTGCCATTGTGTCGCTGCTCCAAACAGGAAAGTGCGTGTTTGTGAGGAACACTGAGTGCATGGAAAGGGAAAGAGAACCAAAGGGCATGGGGTGTGGACACCAAGGGGGGAAATCCACTCATATTCAGAAGGGCCCACATTTTCTTTGCAAATACAGATGTATTTATTTTTTTTGAAAAAAATATTTTATTGATTTTCCACAGAGAGAAAGGGAGAGGGATAGAAAGCTAGAAACATCCATGAGAGAGAAACATCGATCAGCTGCCTCCTGCACGCCCCATACTGGGGATGTGTTCGTAACCAAGGTACATGCCCTTGACCGGAATGGAACCTGGAACCTTTCAGTCTGCAGGCCGACGCTCTATCCACTGAGCCAAACCGGTTTTGGCACAGCTGTATTTGTATTTCAGCAACATGTAAAATTACATACCGACCGTATTTTCCGGCATATAAGACGAGTGGGTGTATAAGACGACCCCCAACTTTTCCAGTTAAAATATAGAGTTTGGGATATACTCGTCCTATAAGATGATACCCAGGATATAAGACGACCCCTGACTTTTGAGAAGATTTTCCTGGGTTAAAAAGTCGTCTTATACACCAGAAAATACGTTATCTTAATATGTGATAATTCATTTGGTTATTACAAAGATATTTGCAGACTTTCTGTCATGTGTCTGAGAATGGGGTGGGTATGCGTGTATAAATAAGGGTGATTTCACAAAAAGAAGAAGGAATGATAATAATAGCAACAACAACAGTGGTTTCCAAGTGTTAGACCCTTACAAATCTGTCAGACATTTCATGCATGCTTTCTCTTTTAAGTCTCAAAATTCCCATGGGGTAAGTTTTAAGAGGATTACTATTGTTTTCTTTATAGATGAGAAAACAGTGATTTGGACAATGTCACGGCTTCACTGTAACCCAGGTAATAAATTTCAGAGCCAGGATGCAAGCAAGCCCAAGACTTTTGGTGACTCTGTAGCCCATAACCTTGACTATTATACCACACGACCTCTATGGTGGATGTGTGTTCACTTTTGAAGGAAGCTTCCATCAGGACCCTATGATTAACTTAGATCCCATAGCTCCAGATTTGAACACACGAACCATCCCTGTGCCAGTTAGCTGTTGTCAGGGGATTGCTGTGTAACAAACCACTCCTAGACGCAGTGGCTTAGAATAACAGTCGTCTAATCTCAAGGATCTGCAGGCTGGTGGTAGCTCTGCTTCAGGCTGTGGTAGCTGGGGGCCCACTGAGCTAGGCTGGGCTGGCTTGTAAGGATCTCCTGTAAGCTGCCCACTGTGTAGACTTGGTTCCTTGCTCAGGTACTTCAAGCTGAGGCAGTAGCTACCTGAGGGAGCTTTTTGGGTAGCAATGGCAGCGATATAGGAGGGCAGATACACTTCATACCCCTGTTTGTGTCAGTCTGCTACCCTCCCATTGTCCAAAGCAATTCACTTGGTGGAGCCCAAGGTCTAAGGGCAGGATTGCCAAGTCATGTGGCAGACAGCATGGATATGCTGTGGTGGTGGTGAATGGATGCTAATGATTCAATCTACCGCAGCTGCCCGCACAGTATGCTTGTAAATTAATGGGTGTATGTGTGCACCTGCAATTTATGGAGTTACTGTTATTGAAAACTATAAAGGAATTATATGTACCTTGTAAAAATATAGAGTTTCTATGCTGGTGGGAGAGTCAGACAATTAAAAAAAAAAGATAAAAACAACTACGTAAAGGGATGTTAGAATTTATTTCATTGATTCTGGACACATTATAAGTCTCTTGGGACAGATTCAACATCTTTCTCTAGTTAAAAAAAGATGTTCTGCCTGGACCGGTTTGGCTCAGTGGATAGAGCATCGGCCTGTGGACTGAAAGGTCCCACGTTCGATTCTAGTCAAGGGCATGTACCTAGATTGTGGGCACATCCCCAGTGGGAGGTGTGCAGGAGGCAGCTGATCAGTGTTTCTAACTCTCTAACTCTCTCTCTTCCTCTCTGTAAAAAATTAATAATATATATATGACGTTCCCTTGTCCTTGAAGTTTCTTTAGCTCACAGAATTTGAAATCATGTCTTATTCTTCTAAAACAGTATTCAATGCAGCGACGTCGGGAGCTTGATGTCAGCTCTATCACTGTTTAGGATAGTTAAAAAAGATGGCAAACCACTCAAGGGAAGAGATTAGTTATGTTAGGGTGCTGTGAATATGGATAGTAGTATTCTTCCTTTACCTTTTCTCAAGTGTAATATGGGCAATGCAGCTCTCCTAGGGCTGAGCATCTGATGAAGATCTTCAGGTTCATTAAAATCATAGGAAAATAGTCTTAGGCACTGTAGCACTCTCTCCTTCCATATCTAGTAGTTTCTCTGGGATTGCTGGCAACTTTTCGAATAGTGAACTTTAGTGGCCTTGAGTTTCCTGATCTTGGTTGTCCTTGGTTCTGCTCTTTTACTCTGCCACCTTGTGGATTTTTGGGAAATTGCATCTTCTGTTATGAGCCCTACTGACTCACCTAATAGATCTGGCTGCTGCTTTTCCAGGGAAGGAGGAGGGGGTAGAAGAGAACTCTCCCTACCAGAGGGACATCACAACAAGGTGACCTTACTTTTTCAGTTTTCCATAGTATTCCCCTCCCCCTTGGGAACGAGGTCCTCAGGGGCCCGGCTGATGGGCATTTGAATGGCCCTGCCAGTATCTCACCTGAAGGGCCCTCTCCACCGGAGAGCTTGATCTAGCATTCCAGCGTGGGATACAGGCCCCTGACTTTCTCCAGTACTGCCTCTCCAGTTCACGAGAGGTCCCTCCTTTTTTTTTTAATTAGGAAAGTAATTGAATCTTGCTCTAATTACAGTTCAGTCAAGGAGAAGGATTTTAAAAAATATACACATAACGAAAGTATTTACACATTGTGGTGAGTGCTATGAGATAGTAATGGTGGTGGGGGTAGGGAACTTTCATTAAGTAGGCTGGTAAAGGCATTGAAACCTAAAGAATGAGAAGGATGCAGAGTGAATGTGCAAAGGTCCTGAGGTGGAAAAGAACTTGTTAGGTTGAAAGTAACTAAGTGTGACGAGATTGGTGTGAGCTGGAGGGGAGTTATCTGAATGGGGTTGGGAAAGGGAGCAGGCACAGGTGATACAGCTTTTTGTTAAATTAATTTATTGGGGTGACATTGGTTTGCAAAACCATAGGGGTTTCAGGTGTACAGCTCAACCAAACATCATCTGTGCAGAGCATCTTGCGCCCATCGCCCAAAGCAAGGTCCCTTTCAATACAGGGTCTCGTGGGGCACAGGAAGGATTCTGATTTTGTGAGAAAATAAAGAAGGATTATTTTCTATCTCTTCAAAATAGTTTTTATTCAACAATCGTAAATAAATGTAATATACAAAGGAGATTGACTAGCAAACCTCATCCTGACAAATAAGGCATTTCAAACTTTAGCAAAAAAAAAAAAAACACCCCACAAACGTCTTCTGTGCATTTGACTATACTTGGTTACTGTTGCCTTCATTAGGTTTACTCACAAAATTAGTACAATACTGCCTCCCTATTGGCAGTGTTTATTTCTGAAGTTTGTTACCTATGGCCAATAGCAGTCCCCATATATTAACTGGAAAATTGCAAAGTTAACCAATTCATAACTTTTCTTACTTTTTAAACATGTAAGATTTATTTTTCTCATTAAAATTTTTACTTTATTTTTCAATTATAGTTTGCATTTAACATTCTTTTGTATTAGTTTCAGGAGTACAGCACAGCAGACATTCATATAGGTGACAAAGTGAAGAATTCTTAGGCAGGGAGGTGATGAGGTCCAATTTGTATTTTATATTTCTATTTTAAGAAGACTCTCATTGCTGTTGCATGGAGAATGGACTGAAGTGAAGAGGAAGGGAAGCTGGGAGAGCATTTGGGTGCTTGATGCAGGAAGCTGGGTCAGAGGTAACAGCAGCCTAGACTTGGGTGTTGGCAATAGAGATGGAAAGGTCTAGCCCGGCCGGCGTGACTCAGTGGTTGAGTGTCCACCTGTGAACCATGAGATCAAGGTTCGATTCCGGGTGAGGGTGTGCTTGATCTCCAGCAGGGTGTGTGCAGGAGGCAGCCGACCAATGATTTTCTCTCATATTGATGTTTCTGTCTCTCTCTCCCTCTCCCTTCCTCTCTGAAATCAATGAAAATATTAAAAAAAAAAAGAGATGAAAGGGTCTAGATCCATGCTGGTCAATGTGGTAGCAATGAGCTACATGTGGCCACTGAGCATATGAAATATGTAAGTGTAGAATACATACCAGATTATGAAGACATGGTACAAAAAATAAAAGTAAAATATCTCATTTATAATTTGTTGATCTTAATCACATGCTGAAATAAGAATATTTTGGATGTTTCATGTGAAATAAAACATAATAGAAAAAGTTTCATGTGTTATTTTACTTAAAAAATGTGGCTACTAGAAAAATGTGAACTACACATGTGGCTTACATCTGTGGATCACATTATGTTTTTATTGGACAGCACTGATATAAACAAAAGTTACTGAATGAAAAAAATACTTCATAGTAAAATTACATTGGACACTAGAAATTTCTAGTTAGATCTAAGTTGTTTTTTCTGGTTTATAAAAGATGATGTTTATTTGATAAGACAATACAGTTAATGTTTGATCCAATCACAAGGAGCAAAAAAATTAAACAAGTTGACAATGAATGTTAAAAAACCAAGATGTTTAATGTGACAAATATATTTCTAAAATAATGCCCCCCAAATTCCTCAGTTTTTGAAAACTGTATAAACACAGAAAAACATTAATAGCCACAGGACACATAAAACCAAACAACTAATTTTGGGAAATTAACATACGAGGCAACTTTGCTAACAATGTCTGATTTTTTTTTCTTGCTTACAAGCTCTTCAGACTATCAACAGTGTGGGCATTTAGATTTCATATCAGTTACACAGCATTAGCATAAACTCAGACAATACCGAGAGAGTATTGTTTTCTTTTGAGCTAGCAAAGTAACCACTGAAACATCAGATCATTGCTGTGAATTGAGAATTCTATCCCAAAAAATGTCACATACTGTTCAGGCATAGTTTTGTAATACACTTAATAATTCTTTTATGTGATATTGGTGGGCATTTTATTTATTTTTAAAAAAATGTTTTATCGATTTTTAGAGAGAGAGGAAGGAAGAGGAATAGAGAGAAACACCAATGAAAGAGAAACATCGATTGGCTGCCTTTTGCAAACCCCCTTACCACCACCCCACCAGTAAGGATTGAGCCCATAACCCGGGTATGTGTCCTAACCAGGAATCAAACTAGTGACCTCTTGGTTCATGGGTTGACGCTCAACCAGTGAGCCACACCAGCTGGGTAGTAGGCAATTTAAATTTAAGGGACTTCAGCTAATGGAGATTTTATTGTCTTTGGAAAAAATAAATGGCATGTGATATGGCTACTTACAGTCTTACGACAGAATATTGCCTGAGGCTCTATTTCAGCATCCATAATGTGCGCGCTTGGATAAGATTTCACCTGTCTGAACCTCACTTCCTCATTTGTGACAGGGAGATGGAGAAGGATGAGTAGTACATACTAGCTGCCATGCGTTTCATCTCCCTCCTTCTAATCGGACCCTGCAGGATAGGTACTGTTACTCCTTTTTACTGGAGGGGAAACAAGTTCAGGAAAGGCGACTCACCGAGGGGTACATTGCGAGAAAGAGGTGAGGCCAGAACACGAATCTTGGCCTTTCTCGCTCCAAAGTCAGCAAAAAAAAAAATTTTTTTTTCATTTTCATGGCACCCCTTGCTAATTTCCCTGCTTGCCTCTGAAATGACTGGGAAAGTCAAATTAGATTGGCGAACGGGCTTTGGGGAAAATGCCATAAGATATGTAGATGTCAGAGATGGTTCATTCTCAGTGGAACAGGCACATACCCTGAAGCTGCAGGTGAAAACTCAAAACTCCTGGATGAGGAGCAGTGCTCTGTGGAAGTGACACGGATGTCACCGTTGCTTTCTCGAATTCAAGCTCTGCAAGTCATGTGATGGAGGGATAAGTTCCTGCCTCAGGATGAGCGTTTATAGGCATCCAGAGGAAGATGTTTTCGTGGCCGTACTAAAAACTCAAGGTCAGATGCACTTAGCATCACACGGTCAGCGCTGCCAGTCAAAGCATAAACAAGCCTGGGGCCGGACACGGCTTCCTTCAAATAGGCTGGCTCACGGGGTGCGACTCATTCTGCAGCAGGCGGAGCGAGGAGCGAGGCAGGATGAAGAAATTATTTGTGTTTGCGCTCCTTCTCACCTTCCTGACCTCCGCAGGTGAGCATTATTCACTGCAAAACCACAGCCTATTTCTAGGCGGATGTGATAAGCTGAAATAAGTCTAGTTTATGTTTTTCAGGTATTGCTTTTCTCATTTCAAATAAGTGTGTGTATTGTTTGTATAAATACATATTAATGTTTTTTTAAAAATATATTTATTGATTTTTTACAGAGAGAAAGGGAGAGGGATAGAGAGCCAGAAACATCGATGAGAGAAAAACATCGATCAGCTGCCTCCTGCACGTCCCCCACCGGAGATGTGCCCGAAACCCAGGTACATGCCCCTGACCGGAATCGAACCCAGGACCCTTCCGTCTATCTACTGAGTCAAACTGGTTTCGGCAAATGTTTTGTTTTTCTAAGAGCAGGCCCCGAGAATTGATATCCTTTAGGGATACATTTTGTTTTAAATATTTAGATGTATATTTGAATACTAATTCTCAAAAATGCTGGTAAACCTTCTTTTAGAGTTCTACATGAGATCACAAAATTTGGTAGACTTTTATTTGATGATGCCTTGTGGAGTTTGTGTGTGTTTATGAGAACATAATATAATTTCGTAATCATAGTATCTTCTTTGAAGGACCATGCGTGATGACCAAGTTGAACATGATCTTCTTGTCACGGGGTATTTTCCAATAACAGCTTTAACTTGGTTTAGTGTATCAAGGATTTAAAAAAACAACAACAACAAAAAACCCCACAAGGCAAGCTTACGGGAACGAGAAACGCATTGACTGGAGAACTGGAGAAAATATGTCTTAAAAAACATGTAATTAACACCCACTTATGAAGGAACGGGCCATTGCAACCGGTAAAGATGTCTAAGCTTGCCGGGCTGGCTCGGAGGCAGCCGTATTAGAAACCATTTAGAATTCCTCTCTGAGCCGCCTGGAATGCCGCGTCCCCGGGGACGGGCCCTGTGAAAGAACTTTTGTGTTTTGACTGAAATTGAACTTGCTAATCATTTGCCTTGTGCTGTGAACTCGTGTGCCCCGGGAGTCCCTAAGGCCCTGTCCTGACTTTTTCAGGGGCCTCCCCGATTCTGACGGAAAAGGAGGCCAAACAGCTCCTGAGGTCCAGGCGCCAGGACAGGCCGAGCAAACCCGGCTTCCCCGACGAGCCCATGCGGGTGAGTGCTGGGCTCCGGCTACCCGGGGGGAGGGTGCTCTCGGTACGTTCCTTCTATAGGAAACCAAAATGGGTGCTGGCCCCAGCCCAGCGGGTCTGCAGGATGGAGGCTCTTTTAGACTGAGAGTCAGGTGTCAGGTGACCTCACCTTTCACTCTCGCTTCCCCTCCTCCGGAGGGGCCAGCCTCCCTGCCTCCTGCTCACCCAGTGGGCCCATGGCACAGTCCCAGGATTCTGAGTAGCCTGCTGGGTGTCACCTCTGAACCGGGTGCTAAAGAGCTGTGCCCCCCAGCAGGTGCCCAGCCCATCTTCCCCCTCTTCCCTGGGGCTCTGGGGGGTTGGGGGAGGGGACTGGACCAGGACACCCTTGGACAGCCTTGCTGGGCAGGCAGCATCTCTGCTCCAGCCGCTGAGGGGTTCTGCCTTTACCTTGTGCCTCGGATTTTGGTCTTTGGTCTCAGCTCTGCCCTGTGGGTTTGTGGTGTGTGCTAGCCTGGTCTTTCAAAATCTTGGCCCCACAAAAACATCTCCCCTGCCTGCGTCTCGTGATGGTGCTGGTGATCGTGGTGGGTGTTTCTAGAACCTGCCATATTGGCCACAGGCCAATTCGGGCCTGGCTCGTCCTCCCCTGTGGTGGTGGAAATAATGACATTCCTGTTGTTTGTGTCCCACCAGGGGAGGGTAGGAGTCGCAGTGACAAAGTTAGCGTGTCTGCGAAGCCGTGTCTGTGTCCAGGCTGGTCTCTCACCGGTGCCCAGTTCAGCTGGGCACTGGGCTCCAGGCTCCCCCTCTTCTCATGGGTCTCCATGAGGAAGTCTAGAAGGATCTATAGCAGTGTTGACCTCCATGTGAAAAATCCTGTTAGTTCATTTAAGAGGCTCTTATTAAGATGCTGGATCACGTGAAAAATCCTGTTGGTTCATTTTAGAGGCTCTTATTGAGATGCTGGATCACAGTGATGGAGAATGCTGACGGTCTGGGTTCGAATCTCCCCTTCTGTAACCGTGTAACTTTGGGAATGTTTCCTCACATTTCTGTAAATGGGAACAATACATATTATCACTTACATTATTATAATGATAACTAACCATGTGAAACAACTATGCTAGCTAAGTTGATAGAGCGTCAGCCTGCGGACTGAAGGATCCCGGGTTCAATTTTAGTCAAGGGCACATGCCCAGGTTGAGGGTTTGATTCTCAGTAGAGGGCATGAAGGAGGCAGCCCATCAGTAATTCTCTCTCATCTTTGATGTTTCTATCACTTTCTCCCTCTCCCTTCCTCTCTGAAATCAATACAAGTATATTTAAAAAAATAAAACACTATTTAATGAGCTTAATATGAAGTAATTCATAGTAAGGCACTTGAAGCAGTACTCAGCAAACAGTAATGACTCCAGGAGCCTTAAGTACCCGGGCCTGAGGGTGCAGGGGCTGCACACAGTGGCCTGGGCTTCTGCTCAGAGTTGGTGGCAGACACAGAGGACTCAGCAAGCGGCTAATGTACAAAGTGGTTTAGAAACAAAGCAAGGACTTGGTATTGTTAGGGGTGGACGTGGCTGTTTCCTTTGGTGGAAGAAATCCGAGGTGGCTCGGCATATCCAAGTGCAGGGCGGAAGGGCACTGGGAGGGGGGCTGGGGCAAGGCCAAGAAGGATCCGAATGCGTTGGACTTTCTTTGTGTCCAGTGGAGGATGTTGGAGGATTTTTCAGGTCGGCAGAGTGCAGATTGGGGCTTTAGACAGATGGTTTGGGCATCAGTTAGAAGAGAAGAGGCTCTGGATTGAAGTCTGAGAACACATTGCTCAGAGGTGGACAGGGTGAGAGGAACCTGAAGGAGCTGAGAAGGAATTCGGGGAGATTTAGGAGGAACCAAGAGAGGGTGGGGTCAAGAATGGGGAAGAAGGTTTGGAGGGGAGCGGGCCTGGGGGTGAGCAGGATGCCTGGCTTGAGGGTCCCTGGGGCTCCACCTGGCAAAGGCAGGAAGGTGTGGTTCCCCGGGAATCAAGGGGCCTTAAACTCCTAACTCCTTGGTCCTTGTGTTGTAGGACATGAGCCCTTGCGGCAGTTCTACCCTCCAGTCCCCACCTTCCCTGTCTTCCACTTTTGACCTTGACTTTGGTGTCTGGGCTGCATGGAAGGACAGGCGGTGGCCACAGAGGTCCTCTAAGTGCCAGATTGGAAGGCCTAACTGGCATAGTGGAGTGCCTTTCCTTCTGTACTTGGGGACCTGTCAAAGGACTCGGAGCAGAGGGTGATGTGATTAGAGCTGGTTTTCAGAGCTGGTTTTCAGAAGCCTTTTAGAGTCTCAGGACACAGCCTCTGAAACACTGGCCTTCGCCTGCCCATTCAGGGAAATTGGATGTGACATTTTTGGAAGAGCTATGGCACCTCCTTGCCATGGTGCCCAGGAGACAGACAGGTGGGCTGGGACAAACACACAGAGGTAGTGATCTCTGGGGACGGCGTGTGCCCTTGGGAGCTGAGCCCGGAGACTTGTGTGCTCACCACTAACTTAAAATTACCGAGAGATGACTAGTTGAGTTATTTTATTTGCTTCTTCCCTCTGAGGGACTGTGCAAAACAAAACTCTTTTTGAGAGGAAGAGGCTGCTGATGAGGGTGAACGAATGGTGCTTTGGGGAGGAATCAGGAATTAATTCAAAAGGAAGACACGTGTGAAGATTCGCAGTAGTCTCTCCCCAAGAGTATCTGCTAAGCCGTGTTTATCATGTTGACACTTGGCTTAAATGTTGGCAGGGGTTGGCTTCTGAGGGATGGTAGCGTTTCCAGAAGCAGGTTCAGGGCTGGGACTGGTTGGACCAGATGTATTTCATTGATGCACTGCAGCAGGCGCTCTTTTCTGACCGTGTGGTGGGAAGGACAGTACGCTATGGGAAAGGTCATGGGGTGCCCTGCTTTCGGGAAAGGCTGGCTTGTACCCGGAGGAGTATGAGCATCTGGTTGGCACCCTTGATGGAGGAAGGGAAGGCCGCAGTGGGATGGGGAGAGAAACCAATGGGGAGACATGATCTGGGGAAGAAAGCAGCCGAGAGGAAGAGCCTGGGAGGTCCAGTGGTGGGGGACGAGAAGAGGGGTCAGAGAGAAAGAGCAGTGGGAGGGTAGGGGCTCAGAGGCACACCGCTGAGAAATTCCTGGTGGTAGGAAGCAGCTGATCCATTGACTTTATGGCAATGCCTGACACTGAGTTTGAGGTTTTCTGCAACCCACAAATCTGAGGAAAAGTCTGCTAGACACAGCAACTGGTGTTAGTGGTTCTTTGGAGGAATGAGAGGTGGTTGGTGTGTGTGGGTGAAGGTGGCTGATGAAAGATGTAGGAAAGCAGTTGAGTCTGGAAGCGGTGGTGGTGGAGAAACGGGCTATGAGATGAATTCAGGAGAAACATGGTCTCCAAGTCTTCAGAGATTGTGGAGACGAGGGGTTTGACATCACAGGAATGGGATGGGCCCTCCTGGAAGACTGGGATATTCCATTGGGACATCCCATCTGGGGACATGTAGGGTTCAGCTCATTCAGCTTCGGGTTCTGATTTAGGACTCACTACACTGGTTTCATGAAGACATTGTGTGTAATGAAGCCTCAAGATCTTAATGGAGGGGAAAACATTGCCTGGGGAAAAATTGATGGAGACAGAGCTGTGTGGAAAGAAGGGCTGGGTGTGTGTTTAGAGGAAGGAAGGTGGAAAAATATTCTGAAGTGTTCCCTGAACATTTTCTCAGTCATGACTGTGCTTATGTTTAATTTTCAGAATTTTAGTCTAAACTCTTGCTTTTTCAAATGTGGTCCCAGCCCAGAACTCTGGGCAATTTATGCTCCAACCACCCAGAACTTCTCACTGGTTTTCAACTAGCCCTCCTCTCTCTGCGCAGCATCTGCTGTCTCTGATCTCAGCATTTATTCACTAATGACTCCCTTTTGTAAAACTTTTTTTTTAATTGATTTCAGAGAGGAAAAGACAGGGCTAGAGAGATAGAAACATCATTGATGAGAGAGTATCATTGATTGGCTGCCTCTTGCACACCCCACACTGGGGATGGAGCCCAGAACCCAGACATGTGACCTGACTAGGAATCGAACTGTGACCTCCTAGTTCATAGGTTGATGTTCAACCACTGCGCCAAGCTAGCCGGCTGGGCCACGAATGATTCTCTTTGCTTGCAATACCTTTTCCCATTAGTTCTTTCTCTTCATTCTCAATGTCACCTTCTCTCTCTCTCCTCTGGCCTCCTAATACATATAAAACAATACTATGTATTTTATAGGTCCATCTGTATCATTATACATGTCTAAAAAAAGGTCTAGAAATATGATTAGTTGAATGTTAAGTGCATCATCACATTGAGGAGACCAGGATTATTGGTGGTGATCTAGGGAACTATATTTGGTGTTTGAATTTTAAACAATTGTACTAGTTGTATAATTACAAATAATAAAAACTCAACCATTTGCATTTATTATAGAAAAATTGCAAATGAAGAAGGAGTCAGAAGGGAAAAAAGTCAGGTGTAATCTTGTTCCCTCTCCTCAAAGACGGCCTTGCCATTTTTGATGTATTTTTGTTTAGTTTTTTGGCATATATTTTAAAAGAGTGTGACCATACTCTATCATTTTGTATCTTGGTTTTTCTCTATAACATACAACCTTCCTCATAAATTCTTTATACCATAATAATACTGAATTACCCTCTTTTGTTAGATAGTTGGATCATTTCTACTATTTTTCTTTTTTAAAATTTAATAAATCTTAATTATTCAGATTATTACAATTATTTCTCTTTTTCTCCCCCCCTATAGCTCCCCTCCACGCCACTCCCACCCCTTCCTCTGCCCTTATCCTGCCCCCCCCATTGTCCTCATCCATAGGTGTACAATTTTTGTCCAGTCACTTCTTGCACCCCCTTTCCCCTTTCCAAACCCTGAGAATTTCTATGTCCCTGATTCTATTATATTCACCAGTTTATTCTGATCATCAGATTTTTTATTCACTTGATTTTTAGATTCACTTGTTGATAGATATGTATTTGTTGTTCATAATTTTTATCTTTACCTCTTTCTTCTTCTTCCTCTTCTTAAAGAGTACCTTTCAGCATTTCATATAATACTGGTTTGATGTTGATGAACTTTTTAGTTTTTTTTTTTTTTTTTTAATCCACGAAACTCTTTATCTGACCTTCAATTCTGAATGATAGCTTTGTTGGATAGAGTAATCTTGGTTGTAGGTTCTTGCTATTCATCACTTTGAATATTCTTGCCACTCTCGTCTGGTCTGCATAGTTTCTGTTGAGAAATCAGCTGACAATCATAAGGGTGCTCCCTTGTAGGTAATTAAGTGTTTTTCTCTTTTAATATTCTCTCTTTGTCTTTTGCTCTTGGCATTTTAATTATGATGTATCTTGGTGTGGTTCTCTTTAGATTCCTTTTGTTTGGGGTTCTGTGTGCTTCCTGGACTTGTAAGTCTATTTCTTTCACCAGGTGGGGGAAGTTTTCAGTCATTATTTCTTCAAGTAGGTTTTCAATATCTTGCTCTCTCTCTTCTTCTGGCACCCCCATAATTCTGTTGTTGGTATGTTTGAAGTTGTCCCAGAAGCTCCTTATACTATCTTCATATTTTTGGATTTTTTTTTTGTTTTGCTTTTCTGCTTCTTTGTATTTCAAATTTTTGATTTGATTCTTGTGCTCCTCTAGTCTGCTGTTAGGTCTCTGTATAATATTTTTTTATTTCAGTCAATGTATGGTTAATTTCCAATTGGTCCTTTTTCATCTCCTCTCGGGTCTCGCTAAATTTATCCATCTTTTTTAGAAATTCTTGAAAAACCTTATAACTGTGGTTTTGAACTCGATATCCAGTCGTTTGTTTACCTCCATTTTTTTTGTTTGTGGTCTGTTCCTTTGTCTCTGCATTTTTGCTGCTTCTCTGAGTTGGTAGAGTAGTTTTGTCTGCTAGGTGTCCTATAGGGTCCAGTAGCTCCACCTCCCCAGTTACCTGAGGTGGATTCTCTTGGTATACCCCTTTGTGGACTGTGTGTACAGCCTTGTTGTATTTAAGTCTTGATTGTTGTTGGTATCACTGAGGGGAATTGACCTCCAAGCCAACTGATTGTGAGGATCAGCTGTTTTTATGATGGGAGAACTTCTGTGCTGGAGTCAGCCTTATGATACAAGACTTGCAAAATTGCAAAAGCCTCTGTGCTCAGCTTGGATGGGATGGAGTCTCAGGGCTGAGCAGACAGCCTTGACTTCCCGTCAGCCCTGCCCTACATAGCCCCTGGTTCTCAGTGTCTCTCGGTAATCGCTCCAGCCCTCTCTGCACGCACTTGGGCTTGCGTGCCTTTCTCGGCTCCCCTGAGTTTCCATGCACTCCGGGGACCCATATGAATTCTGGGTCCCCAGGGTCTCACCTGAAACTGAGGTTCAGTGCAGTCGGAACTGGGGTTCAGTGCAGTCAGGAGTTTCTGTCTCCCTCCTGCTAGATGAAGCCAGCCAGGCACTCTGCCGCCCATCCTCTCTGTGCATGCGTCTCCATAATTCAGTTTTTTGCAGCTCCTCTGAGTCTCCATGAGCCCCTCTCTTTCCTTCTAGTTGTAGAATTTCCACTCAGCCAGCTTTCCTGTGGTTCTGGATGATGTCTGTTCTGTCTTTTAGTTGTAGTTTGGAAATTATTGTGCAAGGCAGCAGTTTAGGTGTTCACCTATGCTGCCATTTGGTTTCTCCCTACTTTTCTGTTATAAACAACACTAGAGGCCTGGTGTACAACTTCATGCATGGGTGAGGTCTAGCTGGCTGGCCAGCCCTGCCCCCAATTGGGGCCTGCATCAGGCTAGTTGGCTACCGTAGCACATATCATAGCACTGGTTGTTCTGGGTATTCTGCCCTTCTGGTTGCTGGGCTTTTATGTATATAGATTATGAACACTTTTTTCTAAAGTGCTTTTGATATTTTTAATTACTTGCTAAGGATATAGTCCTGGAAGACAAATGACTGGATCCAAGGATATGAATAGTTTAAAAGCTTTTAGTCTTCATCATCCAATTACTTCCCAAAAGGTTAAAGAACACATACACACACTATTTATTCTCTTGTCCTCCAAGAAAGTGTTCCTGTAGAGGTGTTAAGGTAAAACCTTATGATGGAGGCCTGATTATGATGCCTTGAATTAGAGACCAGTTGGCCATTTCTGGGGCAGGATGAGCGGGCTCAATGAGGGTGGAATAGGAATCAAGAGTGGATGGACACCTTGGGGCTATTCATGGGCATTAGGAGCCTATGAGAAGAAGCAGGTTGTCTGGAATGATGGTGTGTTTGGAGTGCTTTGCTTGCAAACCTGTCTTTGTGCCTGTTTCTTCAGCTCTTGTTTACCTGGCTCACTCTTATTCATTTGTAGAGATTTACCTTCTATAGTGCCTTTTTCAAGAGGCCTTCCTGATGCCCTCGCCCTCCTACCGTGAATCAGAGCATCCCTGTGGCATCAACTCACAGCACAAGATTGCTGTTTTTCATTTCAAAAAAAAATCTGTCTCTTCTCCTAGTCTGCTCTAAACTACTTGAGCAGATGGACTGTTTCTTTCACTTCTGGGTCCCCAGCACCAAGCACAGTATTTGACATTTACTAAATGCTCATTATACTTATTTCCATTCCTTTCTTTGCTTCTTTCCTGGGGAGGTGTTTGACAGGACATAACTCTACTGCAGAACCTGGAAACTGTTTCCTAGAAATCTTTTCTCTTGCCACCCTCAAATTCATTAAATTTCTCATAATCATCTCAAATTTTTAGGGAAGAAATTATTTGCCAATGCTGGGGTGAAGCATGGAAATTCTTCAAAAGGATGACATCTCAGCTAAAATTATGTCTTTCGTAAGCACTCGTGTGTCCTGGGAATATGCTTTCCATTTTGGCCTGTCTTCCTTTAAGGAATGTTCTTGTTGGGCAAGTATAAATCATATTAGCTTTATTATACGTAGTCTTTGTGAAATACACTTTCATGTTTAGCCCCTTGACACATGTGCGCAGTCACTCCATTACCCTTTTGTTCCCCATGATCTCAAAGACCAGTTCGGAGTGACTGAGATCAGTAAGTTGTGTGCATCACTGATCTGCCTCCTTTCAGGGCTGAGCAGGCCTTCAAGGGTCGCAGTGCGGTTAACTTCAGAGCCACCCTTCTGCCCCAGTGATCACCTGCTTTCACTAATGAGCAGAATAATTCCTCCGCATGCTGCTGGCCCTTCAATTCCCTGCAAATGCCTAAAGAAGGATTTTGTCTTCTTGGGAACAGTTTGCTCTTTAATAGATTAACTGTCCAATTTATGATTCTCAGCTTAGATCAGGATCTGGTGGGTATTTTATTTTATTTTAAAATATATTTTTATTGATTTCAGAGAGGAACGGAGAGGGAGAGAGAGATAGAAATATCAATGATGAGAAAGAATCTTTGTTTGGCTGCCTCCTGCATGTCCCCTGCTGGGGATTGAGCCTACAACCCAGGCATGTGCCCTGACTGGGAATCAAACCGTGACCTCTTGCTTCATAGCTTGACGCTCAATCACTGAACAACACCAGCCAGGCAAGTATATAATTTCATTATCACACCATTCCAGTGCCATAAGAAGGACCACTTTCAATCTCTGCTTTAATTACAGTTAAATTATTTACTTCCATTATTACCCTTGGCATTGAACATGAAACACAGATATTGGTTTTTGCTTTATTTTCAAAATTTTTTTTTCCCTCAAAGAAAGGAATCTAAAAAAATTAAAATTTATTTTCCATCTAGCTCTTCTTTCTTGATCCAGGAACATTTGAGATGATCATTAATGTCGGGTCATTTCTAACTCAGCCAAAACAATTGTTGAATTTGTGGTTTTCAGCAGATTTGCAGTTGGGCTTTTCATCTTTGACTAATGATTGCTTGTAGGCCTTTGTGGCATATTTATTTTCCTAACATTTTAAATAAATAGTGAACTGTCATGGAAACCAGTACTCATTTCTCTCTCTCTCTCTCTCTTTCTCTCTCGGTTGTTTTTCTGCAACTATGATTTTAGCTGCTTCTCAGAAGTGTGAAATACATAAGTACATTTGGACTGGGCTATTATAATGAGAAGATTGACACAAATGTGTGTGTGGGTGGGGGGTCCTTTCAAAGAGGATTTGCTAAGATTATGGAGAAAGAAGAACAGTCAATTAATTAATTCACTCACTCACTGTATATTTCTCCAATAAGTTTTTTGATCTCCTATTATCTTCCACACACTAGGTACTTTGGTCATTGCTTTAAAAAAGGCAGATGGATGTTGGCTGAGTGGGACCAGGATTAAATGAGTAAGAAGGCAAATGAGTATATACTTACAAAAAGTGTATAGCCCAATTGGCGTGGCTCAGTGGTTGAGCATTGACCTATGAACCAGGAGGTGATGGTTTGATTCCTGGTCAGGGTACCTGCCCAGGTTGTGGCTCAGTCCCTAGTAGGGAGTGTGCTGGAGGCAGCTGACCGATGATTCTCTCTCCTCATTGATGTTTCTTTCTCTCTCTCTCTCTCTTTCTGAAATCAATAAAAGTATATTAAAAAAACAAAATAAAAGGTGCATCAATGCTTATCATTTTGTGACAAGTGCTGTCTATAGTTTTCCTTGAAGGAACAAGCTCAGTTTCTTCATTTTCGAGAAGACGTCTGCCAAACAAGCACATAAAACGCTGTTAGTTCAATCCTTGACACCAACAATCATCCAAGTGCTTTTCCCATGAAGACCATTGTATGTGGCCATGCAGCCTGCATGCTGTGTCATGACTTGGTTCAGTGAAACTGACATTTGAAGAACATTTTACATTTATTTATCTACTGGAGGCTCGGTGCATGAATTTGTGCACGGGTTTCAACTCAATGAAATCCCTTAGCCTGGCCAGCGATTGAGGTGGATTGGAGGGCTGCCTGGCTGTGGGAAGGGACCACAGGAGTTGGTTGGTAGCCCCCCAAATTGTGGCTGATTGGGGTGGCAGCTGTTGTGGGGAGAGGCCATGAGAGGTTGGCTGGCAGATCCCCGATCGGGGTTGGGAGGTTGGCTGTGGGAGTGCACTGACCACATGGGGCAGCTCCTACATTGATTGTCTACTCCCTGGTGGTCAGTGCGCATCATAGCAACTGGTCAACCAATCGCTTAGGCTTTTATATATAGATAGATTTTAAACTGTGAGTGTGTGATGATGAAGGATATAACTTTATTTTCATTTATGTTTTATTGATTTTTTTAAAGAGAGAGATACAGTACATTGATTTGTTGTTCCACTTATTTATGCATTCATTGGTTGATTCTTGTATGTGCCCTGAGGGGTATTGAACCCATAACCTTGGCCTATTGGGACGTTGGTCTAACCAACTGAGCTACCCAGACAGGACACAATAACTTCAAGGATAGTGGGAGCCACTGCCTTGATTTCTCCTAGGGCACCAGTTTTATCCATTGATGCACATGATCAGAAGGCAACTAAGTCATGTCTTAGTATTGTTCTAAAAGTAGTTTTGACCTCACAGACCCCCCAGGGGGAGCACATGTTGAGCCCCCTGCTTCAGTCTTGCATACAACAGGCATTTAATGCAAGTTTCCAGTGGACCAGTTCATGGGAGAGAAGCTTAATGCACAATCTCGAGACATGCTTAGGTCTTTCTCATCTAATAATAACCAGAATCAACTGAGAGCTTAACAAAGAGACTTGTTGCAAAGCTGTCCCAGGATTAAGGTAAACCAACAAGAGATGATCAAGGACCCAGGGCTAATAGCCCCTAGTCCTGGAGGGGAGGGGAAAGTTATGGTTTCCAGGCTTGGAGAGTGCAACCTTCGAGGAGATCGGTCTTCAGGAGATGGAGGCAGCCAACCTGCTGTGACTCCTTGGGGAGCAAACACCCCAGTCTCTCTCCTCTTACCCTTATGTCAGACCCAATTGGAAACCCCTGGACAAGGGCATCTGTGCTTGCAGTTCATCCAAGTCAGCCTCTCACTGCACGGGGCCATGTGAAGGAGGGGTGATACGGGTTTAGGGAGCAAATGGGGACTACGTATTGGGCACAGAACTTCATAATTGAATTCTGGCAACTCAATGAAATAAGTGCTAGTGTTGCCCCCATTTTGCAGATGGACAAATTGAGTCTGGAGTAAAGCAACACTGTCAGAGTCTGGCTTTGAATCAGACTTTGACCCAGACCTCTTAGACTCTCCACCACTTTGCCCAGCAACCAGGTAACATGGGTTCCTTCAGCCCACTGCTTACAAGGATTAGTTGAATAAGCAAAGCTATGTGCTGGGAAGTCTTTGTTCCTTGTTTACAGGACTCCACAGGCCCTTCCTGTTCCTCCCACTTTCTATTCTTCTGGCTAAACACTCCCCAGAGAGGGAAGGACAGGGCAGAATTCAGTCCAAAACTCACAACCTCGTTCAGCAAGCTCCCGGGGCATCATTGCTGGTTTCCCTGAGGAACCTTCTCACCATCCACTCCCACCTTGGCTGCCCCAGAGATGTCTTGCCCAGGACGTGGGGTGCATTTCAATGAGTTAAATAAAAACAACCATGATAACCAAAACAATTCAAACTGCATGAGTCCTGGGGGAAAGGAAAAAAATTCAGGAAAATTGGATACTTCATCATTCATTTATTTGCATAGTCACGAAACAGTTCTTATTTTATTTTTTTTCCTAAAAATATTTTAAAAAATATATTTTAAATAAATTTTAGAGAGAGAAAGAGAGAAGGAGAGAAATCCATGTGCAGAGCAAAATATTAATCAGCTGCCTCCTGCACGCTCTCGACAGGGGTTTGAGCCCAAAACCCAGAACAGTGCCCTGACTGGGAATTGAACCGGCAACCTCTCGGTGCACAGGACGACACCCCACCAACTGAGCCACACCTATGAGGGCAAAGCCCATGTTATTTGATAATAGTATGGCAAATTCAGCTTCCTTATAGTTATCCCTTGCCTTTAACAAAAAGGGATAATTTTTTCACAAATGCATGCAGCCATGACTAATATATTAGTTGTGCATGTCTTGAGATTTATAAAAATGGTGCCACATTATAAATGCCTTACTGGATTTGCTCTTTTTCACGTGCTATTTCGAGGACTCACCTATGTTGTTGTATGTAGCTAAGTGGATTTATAGGTATATACAACACTGCTGTACAATATCCTATGGATAATTTATTTATCCATTGTTCTGTCAGTGGTATTTGGCATGTTTCCAGAGTTTTGCTACTACAGACTTATTGCTGCTGTGTACAACCTTCTATACCTGAACTCTTGATTTAAGAGTTTCTCTGTCCTCGAAGCAATCAGCCGGATGAGCCCAGGCTTGGAACTTGTTAGAAATGCAAATTCTGTAGCCCCAGACCCACTGAAATAGAAACTCTGGGGGCGAAGCCCAGTGATCCGTGTTTTCACAAGCTCCGCAGGTGATTCCGAGGACAGATAACGTTTGAGGAGCAGAGGGGTAGGGTGTAAACGGGGAGTGAGATTTCTGGATCGCAGGCAACCATTTGTTTTCCACAGTGGTTGGTCCATGTTATTCCCGATTACCCCCCCCCCCCCCCCCGCATCAGTGTATACGAGTTCCCATGGATACACACCCTCTCAGCACTTAGGGTTGTCAGATTTCCTTCTTTTGCCCACGGAATGGGTCTGTGGTCTCGACAGAGGCCTGGGCGTGGTGATTTCTCCTCCCTCGGTCTGGCGGCTTCCTGTCTCAGAACCACAGCCACCCTGCGCATCCGCAGCTCGCGGTCACCATGGATAAAGGCCTCTCTTCCCGGTGGTTTTGTTTTGACAGGAGTACATGCACCACCTGCTCCGCCTGGAGCACCGTGCGGAGGAGCAGTTCCTGGAGCACTGGCTGAACCCTCACTGCAAGCCCCATTGCGACAGGAACCTGGTCCATCCCGTGTAAGGGGCTCGGGATCTGCTCGGGTACGTGGGTTCTCTCAGGCCTTGTTTCAGGGCGACTGCAGTGCATGGGCTCAGAGGCCTCCCAGAACATACGCCCGGGAAACAGCTGTTAGCTGGTTATGTTGAAAGAGCTAGGCAAGGGAGATAGGTAGGTGGCAGCCAGCTTGTGAGGGGCCCTGGGGACACAAGGGACCCTGACCCCTGTCAACTCACCAAGAGATCCCGAATAGGGGAGGGACATGACTCTATTTGCTGTCTAGAAAAGGTCATTCCGGAACACAAATTGGACAAGCGTGGCTTGTTGAGGCACTAGGGTCTGTCCAGGTGGGGGCAGCATCCTTGGGGTCAGCCAGTGACACCCATCACCATCCTCACCCCTGGCCAGTCTTCCCTCTTCCTCTCTGGGTTTAGTCTTTGGTCGCCCTGGGCAGAGCTGCTTGGCCCTCCCAGCAGCCCTGCTTACCCTGCTCCCACCCCCGCCTCCCTTCCCCCACCCTGTGCTGTGTTCCTACCTGAGCCTGTAGTTTCTTCCCTCACTGTCCACATCCCTCTCCTTTCCCCTTTGCAAATCCTATTAGATAAAGTAGCAAATCCCTTCCGAGGTCAAGCCTAGTGAAGGTCATTCCTCCTCTGAAACTTGTGCAGACGAAGCAGGGCAGGGTGCAATTGGGCAGACCGCCACTCTGGTTAAGAGAGAGATCCTATGTCTTTGTGGTAATTTTGTGGGACTGTGAATGGGCTCGGGGACACGCCCTTCTGAGCATCGCTCTTTGTCATTGTCAGGGTGCTCTCACCCAAGTTCTCTCATTTGATCCTCTTAAGACCCCTGTGCCATTTCAGGGTGTGCATTTTAATCCACTTTTATAGAGGGGCTCACTGAGCCTGATTAAGCTACTGCCTGGTGCTGGGTGGGGGTTGGTATGTCAGCCTTCTGACCACTGCAGTTCTGTATACTTTATGTGGATGGTAGTGAGGGGTCCTGTGTGTGTGTGTGTGTGTGTGTGTGTGTGTGTGTGTGTGTGGTGTGTGGAGGGGCATGGAGTCCCTCTGAGGGGCTTTAACAGTCAGAGGAGCATCTGCTGGGAGTGGCACAGAAGTTCTGCTTTTGAGGGGTCTGGGGAGGCCCCCCTGTTCCGGTTCCTGTGCCTCTGCAGCCTGCTCCTCCCCTGGCACCAGGGAGCCTGGCCCTCCAGCACTGGAAGTCCGAGCTTGGCTTCTTCACAGAAAATACAACTGGGGAGCAGGTAGGAGCTCAGACACTGGAACCGGGCAGACTTGGGTTCAGCTTTCTGTGTTTCCGCTCTGTGGCCTTGGGCAAGTGGCCTCACCTCTCTGATTCTCCATTTCTGCACCTGTAAATGGGGCAACAACGGTATCTATGGAGCCTGGCGCACAGTCAGTGCCTCCACGATAGGAGGCACTTACTATCGCTGCACAGGCCAGACAAGAGGAGGGTTTGGGGGTTGAGTGAGCCCCAGGACAACACCCTCGGAAGGGCAACTGAGACCTCTGCCTCCGGGTAGGACAGGCCTGCTGGTGAGCTGGAGTGGGGGTGGGGTGGCTCCTGAAAACAGGATTCCACAGAGGCCTTCCTGCTAACAGCTCCATTTACATGAGGACAAGGATGCTGCTGATCAGCTAGGAACCAGGAGTCCCAGAGCGTTCAGATGGAGAGCATTCAGATCACGGCTCCACTTGGGGAAAATTGCCCTGAGTCTCTCTCAGGCTCCTCATCTGTGAAATGAGGACAGTGAGAGCTCCTCCCTCACGTGGTGGTTCTGGTTGTGAGCACGGGAAAGTCAGTGCAGGGAGAGCAGGCTGCCTGGCAGGTCCTAGGATGGGCTCAGGAAGTGACAGCCACCCCCTCCTCCTTCTAAATCCCTCTCTCTCCTCCTCCCCGCCCCACCCCTCCTCGCCCTCCATCTTCATCAACATCATGTTCACTGTGTTTTCTCGTTCTTTCCCAGGGAGTCCTTTGACAACATGGACCTGGATAATGGCGAAACAGGAGAAGGCTCCTTCTTGCATTTATTTTTTTCAGCTGCGGAAACGGATGTCCGATCAGATCTTATGACCGGAGGCCATGGCAAAGATTGCCATGGGGATCGATGGCAAACGGATGGATTGCTTCATTTTACTAACCTGCATCACTCACTGAGACCAACTGCTTAAAGTAGTGACCGCCCCCCACCCCCCTCCAGGGGCTTCCGCCCAGTTGAAGATGGGCAGCATGAGAGTCTCACACGGGCAGATGGAGCTGGGCCTCCGGAGCCTGGGGACTTGGGGAGGTGTAGTCGGGCAGAGTGAAGCACCATGTGGGGTGGTGGAGGCGTGTGGTCACCTGATTTCCCCCTTCTCTTCTGCTCTAATAAACATCCGTGTTCAATCTGCTTTCGGTGGTGTCTCCTTTCCTTCCCCACCCCTCCCACTCTGCCCGTCCAGTGTTTATCCTTGCGAATCCAGAATCAGAAAACTCACTGTTCTTGGAATACATGAGTAGATGAAAATGCAAAAACGCAGCAATTTTTCACAAGAGCCATCTTTTTTTTTTTTTACAAGAATTTATTATTATTTTTAAATATTTTATTGATTTTTTACAGAGAGGAAGGGAGAAGGATAGAGTTAGAAACATCAATGAGAGAGAAACATCGATCAGCTGCCTCTTGCACACCCCCTACTGGGGATGTGCCTACAACCAAGATACATGCCCTTGACCAGAATCAAACCTGGGACCTTTCAGTCCGCAGACCGACGCTCTAGCCACTGAGCCAAACCAGTTAGGGCAAGAGCCATCTTTTATTGGTGTGTTAATCCTCACCTAGGATATTTTTCCCATTGCTTTTTAGAGAGAGTGGAAAGGAGGGGGAAAAAGAGAGAGAAACATCAATGTGAGAGAGAAACAAGGATTGGTTGCCTTCTGTGCATGCCCCAATCAGGATTGAACCCATAACCTAGGTCGGCAAACTCATTAGTCAACAGAGCCAAATATCAACAGTACAACGATTGAAATTTCTTTTGAGAGCCAAATTTTTAAAATTTAAACTTCTTCTAACGCTGCTTCTTCAAAATAGACTCGCCCAGGACGTGATATTTTGTGGAAGAGCCACACTCAAGGGGCCAAAGAGCCGCATGTGGCTCGCGAGCCGCGGTTTGCTGACCGTGGGCCTAGGTATGTGCCCTGACCAGGAATAGAACCTGGAACCGTTTTGGTGTACCATGGGACGATGCTCCAACCAACTGCGCCACACGGCTGGGCAGTTCCCCCCACCACCCCCGGCCTCCTGCATGGGAGAGGGCTCCGGAGGGTTAAAAGGCTGCCCAGTGGTTTCAGGGAGAGGCTCAGGCAAAAGCCAGCAACAGGGGAACGCAGAGGGGCCCCCCAAAGGCCTGGGCTCCTAAGGCTCCTGGTCCTGCTGGAGGGCGGACCTTTGGAAGGGATGCCCGCCCGGCCCAGCCTGGGGGCGGCAGCGGTGGCGGGTCAGGTGTCTCCTCACCGGAAGTGGTCCTGCAGGAAGTCACGGGCCGAGGGTCTGTGCGGGCAGAACCAGGGCAGCAGCTCCCGAGGGGCCTGGTGCGGGCTCCTCTCCCAGGCCAGGGCGGCTTCCACGGCGCCCCGAGTTGTGCCCACGCGTCCTGGGGAGGCTTCAGCACGTCCTGGAGGAGAATGCGGCCCACTCCCCGGAGAGCCGCATCCTCACGGCGGTGCCCACTCCCCGGAGAGCCGCATCCAGAGAGAGGTAGGTGCGGAGGCCGCAGACGCCGCTGGCCAGGCGGTGGACGGCAGCCCCCCCCCCCCCCTCGGAGGAACAATCCCGGCGAATTGGGGCGCTCCTGGAGGTTTGGCAATAAGGGATTAAGGCCAAAAAACGGTGTCTGGTCTCCGAGGTGGAGAATGGCCGCCGTTCCGAAGGTGGTGGCGGGAAAAGCGGCGGGAAGGAGGTCAGAGGCTGGAAGAGGGTGTCCCTGGCTCTGCTCTGTCCCAACAGGGCTGAAGCGAGAGACGGATGGGCGCGGGGAGGGGGCACGGCTAGCATGTGTGTTTCAGCGCCCCCCGTCTTGCGGTATGTATGCGTCTGTCCTTGGGTCCATTCGTGGCTGACACCCCATTGTATGGACGCCCTGCATTGGGTTCATCCATTCAAACTCGGATGGACATTGGCATTCTTGCCACCTGTCGGCTGTTGTGAACAGTGCTGCTGTGAACACACATTTGTGTTTTGAGTCTCCGTTTTCAAGTCAATTGGATATATAATCTAGGAGTGGAATTGCAGGTCACAAGGCAATTAATTCTGTGTTTAACTTTTCGAGGAACCACCAAACTGTTTAATTCAGTGGCTGCACCATTTTACATCCCCACCAGCCTTGTCCGAGGGTTCCAAGTTCTCCTCGCCCTTGCCAACGCTTGTTATCTTTTTAAATTATAGCCACCTGGCCCTAGCCGGTTTGGACGCGTGGATAGAGCATCCGCCTGCGAACTGAAGGGTCCCAGGTTCAATTCTGGTCAAGGGCACATGCCCAGGTTGCAGGCTTGATGCCCAGTAGGGGGTGTGCAGGAGGCAGCTGATCAATGATTCTCTCATCATTGTTTCTCTCTCTCTCGCCCTTCCTCTCTGAAATAAATAAAAATATATAAAGAAAATAAATTATAGCCACCCAAGGGGATGGGATGTGGTATCTCATTGTAGTTTTGATTGCACCTTCCTAATGATTAGAGATAACGGCCATCTTTTCACAAGTTTATTGGCCATTTATGTATCTTTGGAGACATGTCTATTTAAATCCTTCAGCCATTTAAAATGTCAATTGTTGCCCTTTTGTTGTTGAAGGGGCTGGTGTTTTTGTAGTGCCCAAGAGCAGGGCTTACTTGAAGGTGGAATCTTGGACAGGTCACTGGGAGTGCCCGATCTCAGTTCCCCCTCCTGTAAAATGAGGACAATAATAGAGCTTACGATCAGGGATGGTTGTGGAGATTAAATGACTGACTGTGTGTAAAGCACTTGGAACTTTGCTTGGCGCAGAGTCAGTTCGTGCTAGGCAATTGATAGCTCTCATTACACATGAGATGAGACTAACAATAGTAACTAAACAAGAAATCACCAGATTCATAACTGCTGGGAAGAAAACACGACAGTGATGCAAGAGGGTGACTGGAAGGCTATTTTAGGTTGGGTGGACAAGGAAGGCTTTTCGGAGGAGGTGACACTTGAGCTGACACCGGAATGACAGGAAGGAGCCAATTGCGTGAAGATCCACGTACAGGAAGATCATTCCCAGCGGAGGGGACGGCTAGGGCACAGGTCTTAAGACAGGAACAGACCTGGCCAGTTCAAGCAACTGCTTGAGGGGAAGGACAGGGCCTCTGGGGTGGTGGTGGGGGCTGGCCTGTCCTGCATGGGGATCCTGGGTGGCAGGGACAGCATGAGAGCCGGGAGCTTTGGAGTCAGGCAGCCTGGGTGCCAGGTCTCTACATATTAGCTGGGAAACTTGGGACAAGTTACTTAGTCCATTTGGAGAAGCCCTGTTTTCTCATGGTAAAAGTTGCCTGGCCGGTGTGGTTCAGTGGTTAAACATCGACCGATAAACTGGGAGGTCACAGTTTGATTCCCGGTCAGGGCACACGTCCAGGTTGTGGGCTTGATCCCCAGTGTGGGGTGTGCAGGAAGCAGCCCATCCGTGATTCTCTCTCATGGACGTTTCTGTCTCTCTCCTCTCCCTCTCTCTTCCTCTCTGAAATCAATAAAAATATACTATATTAAAAAAAAAGTGGGGCTGGTTAGACTTACCTCATGGGGCTGCTCTGTAGCTCAAATGAGATAGAATACAAAGAGAGGGGCACACATTTTTGATGTAGGAATCACAGGAGTGTGGCATAGGGAATGTTCATTTACAGTTTAGCTAGTCACCTTGTGTTGGCCAAAAAAAAAAAACAAGTGTGGGTGTGTCTGAAAATACCTGTTCACGGGGTGGTAGTGGAGCATGAGCTAGCCTTGTGGTTTATGCAGCCCTCTTAGCCTCCTTCCCTCCTTCCCCCTTTCCTTGAACCTTCCTTCCTGATCCAGTCCAGTGGGCTGGTATTAAGCACCCCCTAGGTGCCAGGAGTGAGGCTCTGAAGGTGAATGGCACTGTCTGTGAGGTCAATACCATCTCCCTCATAGGCTTCTTCCTTCCTTGGCGGTTAGAATGGCTGCTCCCTCTCCTGCTGCAGCCCTTTGTCCCCGGAGGGGAAAGGAGGTCTGGAGGAGAGGGTCTGGAACCCTGGGGAGATACATGAAGAATATGCTGAAGCCAGACTGCCGGGGCTCTCTGCTGGATTCACCACTCAGTAGCTACCTAACCTCTCTGTGCCTCGGCTTCCTCATCTGTGAAATGGACGTACTTACCTCCTAGGGTTGTAATGGGGGATTCAATATAGGGCATTTTACTATAGGAGGAGTGCTAGAAGAATGCCTGGCAGATAAGTGCTGAGTAAGTATGCCCTTATTAAAATCAATACAATCGATAAAACATTAGCTGCGAGACTTGGACAAAACATTGGACAGCCAGAGCCTCAGTTCCCCACTCACACATTGGGGCTATTTTAAAGCTGCAGCAGGATAGCACGTGCTGCTATGGTGCCTGGCCCAAAGGAGTCTCTCCACAAACGCCAGCTCCCTTCCTCCCTCTCAGCTGTGTCCTCCTGGGACCCGGCCTGACTTTTTCATAACTTTTTAAGACCAAAGAAAAAGGCCTTATCTGTAGCCAGGGGCACCCTGAGAGTTCAGAAGATCTACGCTCTGTGGAATTGGAAAAGGAGAGAAGCAATTGGACATGGTGTGCGTGTGCGCGTGCAGCGCGCACACGTCTTTGCATGTTTGTATGTGAACGTGCGTGCGTGTTTGTGTGCGCACGTGTGTGCGTGCGTTGGGGCAGGCGGTGGAGACCCAGCACCCGCCACGCCCCCGGCCCACGCCGAGTTGCTGCCCCTAGGAGAGAGCCACTTTCTCCCACCCGGTGAGGGCGGGGCGCGGGCGCTGCGAGTGCCCGGCCAGCCACTAGGGGTCAGTGTGTCTCCGCCGCAGGCGCCGCCGGCCACTTACCTGATTGGGGCAGGCGCCACTGACAGTTCCTGACAGTTTGCAACCTCTCCTGCCCAACATTGAAAAAATTAATTAATGTATCTTTGTCCGTAGCAGAGAAGGGAGCCCAGACAACCGAAATAACAAGCCGGCTCTCTCTGCAGGAAAATGCAGAAGGTGGTTAAACTGTCCCGCCCTCCGCATTCCTGGGCTGAAGGAATAAGAATCCAATTGTGGTTTCGGCTCTGGTTATCTTGGTGCCACCGAGGGTGCCACAGGGGAAATCTGCTGAATTCTTCCTTTTCTATTTTCTGCCTCGGCGGCGAGGAGGAGGGCGTTAATGCCGGCTGGCAGTTACATGAAACTGAGATGGATGGTAATGGGGTGTGTTAACAAACAAGGGCAGGAAATAAAGTGTCATATTTTCTGGAGGGCGAACCGCTCCCCGGAGACAGAGCGGCAGGATCCTACCGAGGAGACAGAAGAGAAAAAAAAAAACACCCAACAACCTCTGCATAATTTTCTCTGTCTCTGTGTCTCTCTCCTTCCCTTTCTGGTGCCTCTTTGGTGAGACATAAATTCAGTCTCATCTCCGGGTTGGCTAACGGGCAAATAACTGGGCCCCAGAAAGGAAGAAAAATAACCCACTTAGATTCCTGCTTAAAGGCTTAGTTATTCCTCTGTCTCGGGCTGAGTCTGGAGATAAGATTTTGGGATTTGGAGGTAGACTTCCTAAGATCAGCGTTACCTGCCTGCACCCAGTCACTGTCCATCCTCAAGCCCACCACCTTGCAGACTGGGTGCCCTGCAGTGGGCCCTCCCTGCTGCTTTCGCCCAGGCAAGAAACACCCTCGTTATTTCCCACACCCTCCAAGTCACCACATCACCTTCTCTGATTCCTTCTGCGAGGACCCAAGACTCCCAGCAGCCTCACACACCTCCTCCCCTGCTGTCCCTTATGTAGACCTATATCTTGGCCTCTCCCAACAATGCTTGCTCTCTCTCTTTTTTGGACAATAATAATATCTAACATTTATATAAAATTTACTATATGTCAAATACTACCATATACCATATAAACCTCTTAATAATTACCCCATAAGAAAGGTAATTTCATATCATGCTTGCTCTCTTGGAAGGCCTGGCTGCTGTCTCATTCGTTGTATGCCTCGCACCTGATGCAGAGTGCCTGGTACGTTGCATGGAGATGTTTGTGAATGAATAAATGATGATGCCCAGACCTTTCTGCTAGAAATAATAATGGCTAATGTGTACTGAACACATTCCCTGTCCTAAAGGCTTTATATGCTTCCTCTCACTTAATCCCGACAGCATCCTGGTGAGATTTGAACCAGCATGTTGTCATCATCCTCATTCCCATTTCACAGATTTGGAAGTTGAGTTTCAGATGAGGAAACTGATTTGCCTGCAGACACAGGACCTGGCAACCACAAGGCAGGGATGTCCCCAGTGACCGGTGCTTCGGGACCTCTGCCTGCGTGGAGGCCCACTCCCTGGCCCCTGGGTCCCTGGAATGCACTTCACACTTGCTAACTTGCGCTCTTATTAACCAGGTGTGCTCCTTGAGGCGAGGCTGTGCTGGCAGCTGCTCTGTAGCCTTCAAGAGAGAAAAGACCAAGTCAGGGCAGGGGCCCGAGTCTTCTGGAAGTGGGTCCTTTGGTTTGGCTTTGGTTTGGACTGAATGAGTCCCCATGGAGCCAGACTACTCCTGGACTCTGGAGCCAGGCTGCCTGGCTCCAGATTCCATCTCTGCTGCCTATTAACGGGGCCCAGCAGCCATCCTCTCTGGTCCTCAGTTTCTTCACCTGGAAAATGGGGAGAGTAGTAGCACCCGCCTCTTAGAGCTGTGGTGAGGATTACATGAGTTAACGACTTAATGTTGAGTGGTGCTTGGTACCCATATCTACTCCTTGTTTGAGACACTTGGCTACAGAATCTGCATTCTTTGCCGCCACTTCTGAGCGATACGTTTGTCCCACGCAGCTCATCAGGTGTCGGTGGGCCTCAGCACTCCCTCTTTTCGTCTACAAAGTAGTCCCTTATTAAAAACAAACACGACATCACACCAACCACCTTGCGCCTCTGAGATGACAGGGGAAGGCAAGCATTTGGCATTCTGCCTTAGCCATCCACTTCATGTCACTTATTAACAACATATGAATCAACAAGGGATGCCCATATAAGGCCTGGTATTCAATACGTTCAGTGTATGGCTGCGTTGGGTGGACATACGCTCACAATTAATGCAGCCAGCCGCTTCTCCGGATGGCTATAAATACTCTAGGAAGAGAAACCCAAGACCAAAGGCCGGGACAGCCCGCGCCGTCGGCACCAGCTCATGCCCTTCCTGTGCGGGATGCAGCATGACTTGCTACTGACTCCTTCCTGAGAGCTGGTGACCCCACTACGGCCACATTGTTGTCAGTGTGCCCAGTGGTGTCACCAGACAGCGCATTTGCTCAGACCAGAAGGCCTGCCATTGACTTCTCTTCAGAAGCTGCACCAAGAGGAGTGTGGGTGGGGTCCTCAGCCTGCGTGGGGGTGACTCTCATAGTTATCACACAGTCTCCTAATACTTAGGCAGCACTTGCTTTATGCTGGGACACTGTGCCAGGTGTGGGGACATTGTGTCCATGGAGGGTGCAGCCTAATGGGGACAGCTAGTAGCAAGAAGGGCTGCGATGCTGAGCATTGTCAAGCAGAAGGCCAGAGTGCTAAGGAGTTTCCATGAGGGTTGGGGGCGGGGAGCGGGCCTACTTTGGTCTGGAGATCAGGGAAGGTTTCCCAGAGAAAGTGCTGTTTAAGCTGAGTGGTGAGGCATGCGCAGGAGGCAGCTAGGCAGAGAGAAGCGAGAGCCTGTTCCAAGCCCGTGCAAGACCCTGAAGTTGAGGAGGACACAGCAGGAAGCCTCGTGGGGCTGGAGTGAAGAGAACAGCAGGGCAGGGATGGTGAATAGAGGTGGACGGTCAGGGTCCTCGGTGGGAGGGTATGTCATACCTCTGTAGCCATGGCAAGGGGTTGAGGTTTTATTACAATAGTAATAGGGGACAATCAAAGGAGTTACCTCCTTCGGGGTGACTCTAAGATTTGAGCATTCAAATGCATGATGTGGCCCTTGCCCTCCCACCTTTACATCCTTTGATTCTGTCTTTCTCAGTGTCTGCAGGGTCCTTTGCTGGTTGCTTTCTTTTCATTGATTCTTTTTCCCCTTCTCTTTATGGCACACGATGCTGGGTTGCTTGTACAGTGACAGTACCGTTTCCTGCCTATTTCCAGCTTTCAGTTTTGTGGGGTTATTTGTCACCTCAGCTAACCTGGCTTTTCCTGACTATTGCAGCCATAATGTAAAATATTTGTTTAGAAATAAAACATATTTGAGTCATTTTACACTTGAAACACGGTAATGGCAAACATATGAAGGCGATAACATGAGTGTTGAAGTTAGGAAAAGGATGGACAAGATCACAGAATTTTTTCTAGAGGCTGACCTAATCAGGGTAACCAGCTCTCTTTGTTTTCCTGGCATTGTGTTCCTGGGATGCGAGACTTTCAGTTTTAGAACCAAGAAAGTCCCAGACGAACTGCGACGAGTTGGTTAGCCTGGCTGGAGTGAAACTAGTTAATTAGCTGGCCTTATCAAAGTTGGGGGTGGCGTACTCATCAGAGTCTCCAGAGCTGCTGGGTCAAGTGAGGGAGTCAGTGGGTCTTTGTCCTGACTCGGCTACCGCATGTGGTTTCTTCTTCTTTTTAAAAAAATATATTTTTATTGATTTTAGAGAAAGAGGAAGAGAGGAGAGAGAAACATCAATGAGAGAGAATCATTGATCGGCTGCCTCCTGCACGCCCTCTACTGGGGACTGAGCTCACCACCCAGGCTTGTGCCCTGACCAGGAATCGAACCATAACCTCCTGGTTCATAGGTTGATGCTTAACCACTGAGCCATGCCGGCCAGGCCCCCATGAGTTTCACTTCCAACCCACACGGATGAGGAAACTGAAGAGGAGTGAGTGACAGACAGGAAGTGGCAGAGCAGCAGGGTAGAACCATATCTGTGCCAGTTAATGTTCCTCCTCCCAGATCTTCAGCTAGAGCTCTCTGTTCCACTCTGTCTTCCTTCCCTAGCCTCTGTTTGCCCTCAGATGCCTCTATGATAATGCCAAAACAATGAAATGCTCCTGACAAAGCTGAGACACTGTCCTCAGAGCTTTCTGTGTATTAACCATGGATCTTCAGCAATCCCCTAAGGGAGGAGCTATTATTATCCCTCTTTACCCAGGAGGAAAGCGAGGCAGGAAGAGGGTAAGCTGTCTGCCCAAGGTCATTAGCTAGGAAGTGGGGAGGCAAGCCTTCGAAGCCAGACTGTTTGGCTCAAGCTCCCCTGCCACCCGGGACCGGCGTGCTTTCCTAGCGCCTCCTGGTTCAGAGGCGAGCTCCTGGAGGTGGGTCCACGGTTCCGTGGAAAGGGTTCAGGCTTTAGCATTACGAGATCTGACTTTGAATCCTGGCTCCAGCAGTCACTGGCCAGTAAAATGCCTGGGACTCACGTAAAATTAGAAAATAATAGTCTTAGATAATAAATCCGTTTTTTCCCCCCTCTCTGATGGTTGTGATAGAGATCTCACACAAGTAAGTCTATAGCAGGACTTTGGGAACAGCAAGTACAAAACAGAGCTGGTTAGTGTCTGTGAAACAGACAGTGGCATAAGGAGACTCCTGTGAAAGGCACCGTAAGGATGGGAAAGCCCACGGTGAAAAGGCAGGGGCTGGGCTGATTGAAAAGGTCCGGGTGAAAAGCAGGGACATGAATAGTAAGTGCTGAGTAACGTTGGCTGAACGGACAAATTAATGATGAAAGTTGGAATGGAGAGCCATGGCCAAAATAAAGTGCCCAGGCCCAGCCAAAGCAGGCTAACAACAACAACAACAACAACAACAACAACAACAACAACAACAACAGTTTCCTAGTGCTCCGAGCTCCCGCTCCCAGCGGAGGGGTCACAGCAAAGAGGGCCCCGGAGACGTGGGCCCCGGAGACGTGCGTGGGACCACACCAGCACGCTGCCTTGCCCGGCTGCGGACTCCCTGTTGGCCGGTGACCTCTCATTTCCCTCCTCTCGCCTGCAGGATGAGATGAAATAACACCACCAAGGGCTCAGCACAGAGCCGGGCACCTGGGAATCCCTCAGTCAATATTAGCTATTATTATTAGTGGTGGAAGTACCTATTTTAAAGCAGACCAACAGTTTCCTACACGGAAGATGGTGATTTGTGTTTCTCCGTCTCCACGGAGACGCTGGGAAGAGCTGGTAGTAAAGGAGGTCTTGCAAACTCCCTCCGATCCCAGAGCCCCTGGGGTCCTTTCTGGAGGTGGAGGGATGCCTGTCGAGACCCTTGGCAGCCTTGCCTTTGACTCCAAACTGTCCTCCGGGTCTGAGGCTCTGTTTCAGCCAATCCTTTTAGCATCTTCGTGTTTGAGTGAAGGGCTAGCAGGGGCAGGAATGAGCGTTCCCTCAGATGCTTGCTCTTTCCCTTCAAGAGCTAAATGCTTGCTGCTAACAAAGTGTCTTTCAGACCCAGAGGCACAGCACGCCCAGGGCCGGCCAGCTCAGGCTCCCCGTTCCTGGGGACGATGGCTGCCTCCTCTCCCCCCGCCCCCAGCATGTTATCTATGGCGATGGGAAAACATTATCAAGACAGGCCCCATCTGTTCCTGAAGCTGTGGAAGAATACCTGTGTGATACATTTACAGGGTCACTGGAAGATCCTCTAATTTTCTGGGAAATGACAAGGCGTCTGTGGCCACGCTGTGTAAAATTTCCTCTTTTATACCCCAGGTTACATGCCGTGGACTATTTACCCGGAGTCTGAGGGTATATTTACCACTCAGGCAACATCACAAGCCGTCAAAGAAATCTACTCAGAGTAGGATGTGTTGGGTGTCTCGCCTTTCTAAAAATGACACTCACCTCCTCTTTTTTTTTTTTTCTTCCCTTTTTTTTTTTTTTTAAATAAATCTTTTTAGGCGCTATGTTCACAGTGCAAATAGCTCAGGAAAGACACTGGTAGGGAGTCAAAGTTTAAGTCAGGGCAGACGTCTTGCATGGAAACAAGACTCAGTCCCGCAGCTTTGCCAAGAAAGGGAGCTGGCTGTGCATTGGATTCCCTCTGCGGGGCCCTCCCAGTGCGGGTCCCTGATATATCGATCTGCTGAGTCAGCGCCGCGTGTGTTTGAGGCCTCGGCGTGTCGCTCCCAGCAAACCTGGGACAGCCACACGATACAGAGCAGTGGCCTCCAAAGTCAATAGCCGAAGGAATGCTTTGGGGGAGAGATTGGAGAACG
>PVJN01016402.1:0-42464 GCA_004026805.1 Lasiurus borealis
AAAAGGGAAAAATTTTAAAAAATAGAATGATAATTCACTTCCACTATTATTCTGCTTGGCACTCCTGTTTCCCAGTAGGGAAGGTATTGCAGTTCCCTGTGTTCCCCTGTTGCTGTTTTAATCTCTTTATTCTTTTTTGGTTATGCGAGAGTCAATTTGTGTCATCCACTGGGTGGCAGGTGTTTCGGAATTGATCTCTGAGACAAAGAACAGGACATCTCTAGGCTGTGCTCAGATCCTGCTATTCTGTGGTTCTCATAGCCAGTTTGTGGGGATTTGCAGCCGGGACTCTGTAATAACTCCCTGGTTGTCCCTCTGCCCCAGAAAAAAAGAGTCGTTTTCCAGAGCTCCCCTCTGTCAACAGTTCGGAGAGTCTGCCTCCACACTCAGGGGTCACACCCTGCCCACTTCCGTGGACCTCTCCAGAGGCAGCTTTCCCATAGCCCGACTCCCACAGCGTGCCCGACTCTGCCCTGCAGGGGTAGGAGACCTCACCCTGTCCCAGGCGAAATCTGACCTTTCTGTGTGCCGTGTGGATCTCCGAATCCGCCGCCCGCGCGTGTCTGCGCCGCCTGGAGAGCCGTGCTCTGGGTCCCCGGCTGTTTGGTGCTTCCACCAGCCGCAGCTTTCAGACCTCCACAGACATCCGCCTCCCTCTTATCTCAGACTAAATCTGACCTTTCTGTGTGCTCTGTGGATCTCTGATTCCACCGCGTGTCTGTGCCAATTGGAAAGCGGAGTTCTGGGTCCCCGGGTCCCCGGCTGCTCGATGGGTGCTCCAGCCGCAGGCTTCAGACCACCACAGATATCCACCTCCCTCTGCAAGATGGCGTGGTCTCCGCATTCACGCTGGTGGCTCCGGCAGACAAAATCCCTGTGGCAGTGGGGCTGCCTGGCCAGAAGAGCCCCGTCCAGCAGTCCCCCACCTTCTCCTGGAGAATAAGTGACTCTTAACTTGCCAACAAACACTCCCAGTATGACTCTCAGCCGCTCTCTCTCCCTCTGCCCAGAGACAAAGCTCCCCTCTGCCCAGCGACAAAGCTCCAGACGCATCTGTCTACTTCGCCGCCATTTTCTATCCCCTCTTATTTCTTAATAGGAACACATCAGGCCAGAAGAGAATGGAATGAAATATACAAAATCAAGCAAAGAAAGGGTCTGAATCCAAGAATACTGTACCCAGCAAGGCTAGCAATAAAAATTGAAGGTGAAATAAGGAGCTTAACAGATTGAAAAGGACTAATAGAGTTTATTACCACCAAACAAAAATGCTAGAAAGGCTAAAGGGTCTGCTGTAAAAAGAAGAAATAGGCAGTGAAAAAGGAATATAGGCATAAAGAATAAAAATGTCAATAAACAAGTATTTATCAATAATAACTTTAAATGTAAATTGATTAAATGCTCAAATCAAAGACACAGGGTTCCTGAGTGGATAAGAAAACATGTCCATATATCTGCTGTCTACAGAAACCAACCTTAGAAGAAAGGACTCAAACAGATTGATGGTGAAGGGATGGAAAAAGGTTTTTCAGGCGAATGGAAATGAAAAAAAAGCTGGGGTAGCAATACGTATATCTGACAAATTAGACCTCAAAGTGAATGCCATATAAGAGATACGGAAGGTCACTTCATAAAACTAAAGGGAGAAATTCAACAATAAGATATAACACTAGTAAACATATATGCACCCAATACAGGAGCACTCAATACAGGAGAACCCAAATACATTAAAAAAAAAAAAAAAACTTCTGGAGGATATCAAAAAAGAAATTGACAGCAATATAGTCATAGTAGGGGACTTTAATATTCCACTAACACCACTGGACAAATCCTCTAAATAAAAAAATCAGAAAAAAATATCAATCCTAAATGACTCACTATACCAGATGGAATTAATTCACATCTTCAGAACATTTCACCCCAAAGCCACAGAATATAGATTCTTCTCAAGTGCACAAAGGTCATTTACAAAGATAGACCACATATTGAGAAACAGGCAAACTCTCTTCAAATTCAAGAAGATAGAAATCATATCAAGCATCTTCTCAGAACACAATGGCATAAAACTAGAAATCAACTACAATAAAAACAATCCAAAAATTTAAAAACCTGGAAGCTAAATAGCATACTATTAAATAATGATTGCGTTACCAAAAAGATTAAACAACAAATAAAGTGTAACAAACAACAATGAAAACACAACAATCCAAAATCTATGGGACACAGCAAAAGCAGTCTTGAGAGAGATGTTCATAGCTCTACAGGCCTACCTCAAAAAACAGGAAACAATGATAATAAATTATCCCATCCTACAACTCAAAGAGTTAGAAAGAGAGCAATAAGAAAAGCCCAACATAAACACAAGGAAGGAAATAATAAAGATCAGAGTGGATATAAATGACATAGAATCCAAAAAAAAAAAAAAAAACAACAAAAAAAAAAAAAAAAAAAAAAAAAAAAAAAAAAAAAAAAAAAAAAAAAAAAAAAAAAAAAAAAAAAAAAAAAAAAAAAAAAAAAAAAAAAAAAAAAAAAAAAAAAAAAAAAAAAACCACCAATACAACAGATCAACAAACCAGGAGCTGGTTCTTTGAAAGGATAAACAAAAGTGATGAAACTCTAGCCAGGCTCACCAATAAGCAAAGAGAGAAGAACCAAATAAACAGAATCATGAATGAAAGAGGTGAAGTAAGAACCAATCCCACAGAAATACAAACGATTATGAAAAAATAATATGAACAACTCTATTTCAACAAAATGCACAAGCTAGATGAAATGGACTTATTCTTAGAAAAATACAAGTTCTCCAAACTCAACCAATAAGAATAAAGAAACCTGAATAGGCTGATAACTACCAAGAAATTGAAACAGCGATCAAAAATCTTCCAGCAAACAAAAGCCCTGGTCTGGACAGCTTTACAGGAGAGTTCCACCAAGCAGTCAAAGAAGAACTACACCTAGCCTCTTCACACTATTCCAAAAAAATCAAGAGGAAGGACTCCTTCCAAACTCTTTCTATGAAGCCATCATTATTACCCTAATCCCAAAACCAGAAAAAGACACTGGAAAAAAGAGAAGCACAGGCCAATATCCTTGATGAATACAGAAAATCCTCAACAAAATTGTAGCAAATCAGATTCAGCAATAAATTAGAAAGATCATACATCATGACCAAGTGGTATTTATTCTGGGGATGCAAGGATGGTATAAAATCCGCAAATCAATATACATCACATACACAAATTGAGAGACAACACTCACATAATCTAATCAATTGATGCAGAAAAAACATTTGACAAAATCTAACACCCTTTTTTTACAAAACCTCTCAGCAAGGTGGGAATAGAAGGATCATACCTCAACATAATAAAAGCCCTATATGAAAAACCTACAGCCAATATCATACTCATGGGCAAAAATTAAATCCATTTCCCCTGAAAACAGCAATAAGACAAGAATACCCACTTTCACCACTCCTGTTCCACATAGTATTAGAAGTACTAGCCATAGTAATCAGATAAGAATAAATAAAATTGGAAAAGAAGAAGTAAAACTCCTTATTTGCAGATGACATGATACTATACATAGAAAATCTCAAAGACTCCATAAAAAACCTACTAGACCTAATAAATGAATTTGGCAATGCAGAAGAATACATTATTAACACCCAGAAATCTATAGCCATTTTAGATGCCAATAATGAACTCACAAAAAGAGAAGTGAGAAAAACAATCCCATTTACCATTGGACCAAAAAAATAAGATACCTAGGAATAAACTTAACCAAGAATGTAAAATATCTGTATTTTGAAAATTACAAGACATTGAAAAAAGATAAAGGAAGACATAAATAAATGGAAGAACGTATCATGTTCATGGATTGGTAGAATAAGCATCATTAAAATGTCTATATTCCCTAAAGCAATCTATAGATTCAATTCATTGGTATGAAAATACCAGTGGTATATTTCAAAGATCTAGAACAAACTCTCCACAAGTTCATATGGAATAAAAAAAGACCCAAAAGAGCCACAGCTATCCTGTGACAGAAAAACAAAGTTGGGGGGATCACAATACCAGATATCAAGCTATATTACCAAGCTACAGTTCTCAAAACTGCCTGTATTGGCATCAGAACAGACATACAGACCAATGGAATAAGTAGAGAACCCAGAAATTGACCCAAGCCATTATACTCAATTAATATTTGATAAAGGGAGAAAGAGCATATAATGGGAACAAAATAGTCTCTTTAATAAATGGCACTGGGAAATTTGGTCAGATACATGCAAAAAAAAAAAAATGAAACTAGATCAGCAACTTACACCATATACAAAAACAAAGTAAAAAAGGACTTGAATGTAAGACAGGAAAACATAAAAATCCTACAAGACTCCGTAGGCAGCAAAATTGTAGACAGACATATGTATGTAGTAACATTATCTTTATAGACACACCCTCTAGGGCAATGGAAACTAAGGAAAAAATAAACAAATGGAACTACATCAAAATAAAAAGCTTCTGCACAACAAAAGAAACCATCAATAAAACAACAAGAAAGTTCACTTCATGGGAGAACATATTTGCCAATGGTATCTCCAATAAGGGTTTAATCTCCAACATTTACAGGGATCTTATACAACTTAACAAAAGGAAGATAAACAATCTAATTTAAAAAATGGGCAAAGGACTTAAACAGTCACTTTTTGAAAAAGGAAATTAAGAAAGCCAACAATACATGAAAACATGCTCAGAGTCACTAATTATCTGAGAGATGCAAATCAAAACAACAATGAGGTACCACCTCACACCTATCAGAATGGCTATCATCAATAAATCAATAAAAAACAAAAACTGGAAATGACGCAGAGAAACAGGAACCCTTCTTCACTGTTAGTGGGAATGCAGACTTATGCAGCCATTATGGAAAACAGTACGGCCTTTCCTCAAAAATTTAAAAATGGAACTGCCATTTGACCCAGTAATACCACTTCTAGGAATATATTCCAAGAAAATAGAAACATCAATCAGAAAGGATATATGCACCCCTATATTCATAGCAGCATAATTCACCATAGCTAAGATTTGGAAACAGCCTAAGTGTCCATCAGCAGATGAGTGGATTAGAAAACTGTGGTACATCTTCACAATGGAATACTACACTAATATAAAAAAGAAGGAATTCTTACCATTTGCAGCAGCATGGATGGAACTGGAGAGCATTATGCTAAGTAAAATAAGTCCATCAGTGAAAGAAAAATACCTTTTTCTTGATCTCACTCATTTATGGATAAACAAAAAGATAGTTATGGAAGCAGAGAAGTACCAAGTAGACTGTCAAATTACAGGAGGAAGGCTGTGGATGGTTCAGGGAAGGGGGGGGGAATAAGAGATCAATCGAAGGACTTGTATGAATGTATATATAAGCATAACCAATGGCTGCAAGACACGGGGGGTAGGGGGTAAGGTGAGGGCATGTGCCATGGATAGGGGAAGCTGGGGGAAGGTAAATAGGAAAAAAAGATGACATAAATACTACTATTTGTAATACTTTAAGCAATAAAATAAAAAAAAATAAAAACCTTGCACATCCACCAGAATCCTATAAAATAAAGAGGTAATATGCAAATTGACCAACACTCCAACACACAAGATGGCTGCCCCTATGTGGTCAAAGATGGCTGCCCCAATGTGGACATAAGATGGCCAACAAAAGATGGCCAGAAGGAGAGAGCAGTTGTAGCGATCAGGCCAGAGGGGAGGGCCTTTGGGAGGGACCAGGCCAGCAGGGAAGGGCAGGTAGGGGTGACTGGGCCAGCAGGGGAGGGCAGCTGAGGGGAACCAGATCTGTAGGGGAGGGCTGTTAGGGGCAATCAGGTTGGTAAGGGAGGAGTTAGGCATCCATCAGGCTGGCAGGGGAATGGTTAGGAGGTGATCAGGCTGGCAGGCAGAAGCAGTTAGGGGCAATCAGGCAGGTGAGTGGTTGGGAGCCAGCAGTACTGAATTGTGAGAGGGATGTCCGACTGCCCATTAAGGCCCAATCCCTAAAGGGGTAGTCAGATATCCCTCAAGGGGGTCCAGGTTGGATAGGATGCAGGTTGGGCTGAAGGACAGCCCCCTCCCCCATGCATGAATTCCATGCACTGGACCTCTAATAACTAAAATTTAAAAAAAAATAGGTACCAAAAAAGAAAAACTACACAAACAATGGTAGTGGCCCCCTCTGCTCAGGCACTTCTGCAGATCTGGTCCTCCTACGATAAAGACTTGGGGGTGAGGTAGAAGGTTTTATTTCCCATATTTTTCTTTTTGAGTAGGCTGTAACAACACAAAATCATACATATAGGAAGAGAAACAAACAGGAACAAACCAGCAAACAAACAAAAACCCTTACAGTAATTAAATGAGTACTCTCAAAAGAATGGACTGGGAAATTAGTCTTAGAATCTTAACTCACACTAACCCAGCACAGAAAATGACAAGAACTCACTAATTAAGAGTTCCTGGTGGCTGATGCCTTGAAGTTCCTGCAATCCCTGTCATGAATTCAGCCTGCCACAAGTAGCTGGGCTGCCAGCAAAGGGGAAGTGCCCTATCCTGAAACAAATTAAACCAAACAACAAAGAGACACAAAGCAACAAAAGAGACACTCTCATGTACAATATTTACAGGCATGCACAATCTACAGATGAAAGCTTCACAGCATGCTCCTTGTATGTGCAGCCACAGATACCAAAGAACACCCTGCATAAAAACAAACAAAAACAACTCTCAAAGCAGAGCAATTTCTCTCATTTCAGGGGGGATCAGGCTACGGGATCAGAGACCAGGCCATGGTCCAACTAGAGGTCTCTTGCTGAGAAGGCTAAAAAGGGCTAATTCCAATGTAACCCTGATATTTGGGGGATAGTAATCTGAATCCATGCCAGCAAACTCAGTGTACATTCTTGATAACCAATAATTAAGTCACTCTCTCTTTCCCAGGTAGTGGTCTTGCAGAACTGGTTACAGAGGCCATGGGGTTGTGGACAGTACACTGCCCCATGGAGGATTATTAATGCTGGCACCAGGCTAGACCATCATATATAGCCTGGGAACCCCCAATACCTGGGGGCCTTCTTGCAAGGCCCGTAAAAAGTCCCAGAAGCATAATCCATGTTTGCTGGACAAAGACCACAAGGGTATATAAAGGAAAGCCCCATGCATGTTCCTTCACTCAGATTTGGAAGGCTATTCCCTGAGTCCACTGGTGTATTAAACAGTGTCCCTCCATTTATTTGAAGCATCTTTGGCTTTCTTTGGTCTTCTGCAACTTGCCATCAGGAGTTGATTAGGCTTGCCCAGATGAGACACAGTAGACACAGTACATGCCTCCTTATAAGAAAGCCCAAATTGGAAATAGCCACTATGCTCATGCCATACAAATACCCTTAATTCCTCCTTACAAAAATGCTTGATTCAACTTAGGTCTCAGGTGAGATGATAGGGATTGCTGAGGCTGTAGCTGGGTTTCAAAACAGGAACATTCCTGGCAGCACTGCAAATAAGAGTCCAGGCCTCAGCCCTGGGACCCCCCAGTTCAGGCAGCAAGTGGGATCCCTGGTGCTTACATCCCTTTGTGGTTGCCAGAATATGTAATTGGACAAACATTGGGTCCATGATGAGTATCACTACTTGAGCCAATTGAGCAGAAACAGGATTGAATCATTATAAGCATTTATTCCAACACTGCTGGCAGTACAGAAGAACAGCAGGTCATACATAAAAATCAGTTCTTCACCTCATCATAAGCCGACTGCTTATATTGGGTAAAAATACAAAGATTACATGGGGAAGTAGCCACAGGATATGCCAAGTGGGCAGTTAACAGGTAAGCACTGGGCTGGGGATCTTTAAAGGGCTAGTGATACGCAAAAGGGGCTGGGGTCTTCAAAGGGCTTAGTGATATGTAAGGGATCTTCAAAATGCTGCCAATTCTGGTTTCTGCAGCAAAGTTCTTAATCTTTCTATAATAGGCAGCTTCCTGATGAGGAGGATGGGCTGCATTTCCAGGTGAGCTTCCTGATTCTGAGTGAAGCTGCCAGCAAGATTAGAATGTGCCTTCTTTAATCAGAATAAAACATTCACAGTTAACAGGGCATGATTAATTTTTCTTACAATTCTAGCTGGTTCCTCAACATTCTATTTCTGCCCCTATCACCAGCATGACCCAACCTCAGCAGGAATCACATAGCACTGGAGAAGTGACAGAGTGACTGGGAGAAAAAAATAACTATTATAACTGAAATATTTTAAAATTCCTCCCTCAAGACTATATAGGAACCCTAGTTCTTCTGGGAATCCAGATTATAGGTTTGCTCACCATACCTGCCTTGGGAAGCCAAGAGGGGCCCGCAGGAGACCAGAAGCTACTCCCACAAAGGGGAATAGCAAGAAAGTGCCCTTGAGAAGGCTTAAAGGCTAATTCCAATGTAACCCTGATATTTGAGGCGGAAGGGGTGGTGGTGAAGGGGGAGGGATAGCAATCTGAATCTGTGCCAGCAATCTAATGTACATTCTTGATAACCTATAATTAAGTAATGCCCCTTTCTCCACAAACTGGTCTTGCAAGACCTATTACCTAAATGCTCACATTTTACAGAGACAATAAACCATGACACAGTAACCAAAGGGAAGTTATCAGTGTTGGTGCCAGGCCAGGCCCTTAGGTAAGTTCTCAAGAACCCCAACACCTGGGGCTTTTTGCAAAGCCTGTAAAAGGTCCAGAAATATAATTCATATTTGGGAGACAAAGACACCAAAAGGGGATAAAAGAGGAACTTCCACCATATTGGTTTGCTCAGAATTTAAGAGGCAGCCTCCTCTGAGTCTGCCGGTGTAATAAAGCTGTGTAATTCCATTTCTCTAATGGTTTCTGGTTTCTTCAGTCTTCTACAACATCAGGTTCCCTGACCTGGGAACCCCAACTGTGCTGGACCTTTGGCCTCCAGTGAGTGGACCAGGTTTGGGACTTGGGGATGTGGGATAGGCCTCCAGGAGGCGCATCCTGCTGATTTTAGCAGAACTGAAGTAGGGGACTCTGGGCAATCCCAGACCTCAGCCTAGGATGTGACTGACATCTGGAAAAATTTGTCGGACACCTCTGGAACTGTCGACAGAAATGGTAAGGTAGGGGCCCCATGCAGTTAAGCCCACTCCAAGAGAATGAAAGGGGAACTTGATCACCTCCCAGGAAGTTATACAACTTCATCAGGTAAATTAATCAGAATTGGGTGGACTGTTTAACTTTTGAGTGAATGTTTTGTGAAAGTGTGTGAGTGTGGAATGAGAGGGCTTGTGTTCTCCTATCTATTGTGTGGATCCACGACCTCAGTTATGGAATCCGAGTGGGCCTTTGCCTGTGGTTCTGTGATTCATCATAAGGCATAACGGTGATTTACCCCCACTCGGAGGTGACCAGGCCCAGGGTTTATATGGGTACACCTTAGCTAAGAGGAATCAAACTCTCATGAGTGGCATCTGAATGTATCTGTGAAAACAGGTCACCCTCTCCCTCATCTGTCTCTTGCCACCGATCATCATAGGATCAGGACAAAGTAAACACACTGTTCTCAATTGCATATTGAAAAATTTTAAAGAAGGGTTTCAATGGGGATTATGGTATTAAAATGTATCCCAAAACACTAAAGAAATTCTGTGAATTAGAATGGCCAACCTTTGAGGTCAACTGGCCCTCAAAAGGCTGTTTAGATCAAAGAGTGGTCGGAGCAGTCTGGAATGTAGTCATGGGAGACTTTGGACACCCAAATCAGTTTCCCTACATAGACAGCTGGTTAGAAATTGCTCAAACATTGCCACCTTGGGTCCGGTTCTACACATCTAAGAAGGGATAGAGTAAGGTATTAGTAGCAGGAGAAAAGAAGCAGTCAGGACAGGAGCAGGCAGAAAAGAAACAGGTCCCTCAGAAGGAAACCTAACCCCTGTTCAACAAGAACCTCCTGAGGAAGCCACGCCAGTTTCACCATCTCCATATGTGCCCCAGGTGGTCCCAAGTGCACACCCTGTTAGTCAAGTAAGTCCAGAAAGTCTAGAAACATCGCCCCCTCCATCTCTTCCCAACCAGACTCTCTAGAGCCAGTTGGGTGATGCTTGTGCTCAGCTGACCAAGGGCCCAAACCACAACCAGCGTGTCAGATGCCTCTCAGGAAGATTCGGGGTGCCCAAGTACTTGGAGAAGATAGGACCTTGCAAAGAGGGAGGGCCGGTCTATTATTATCAGCCCTTTGCCACAAGTGATATCCTGAACTGGAAGCATCACATCCAAGCTTATTCTGAAAAACCTCAGGCCATAATAGACCTCCTAGAAATGATCTTCCAGACCCAGAAGCCCACCTGGGTAGACTGCAAGCAGCTCCTTTTCACATTCTTTAACAATGTGAGGTCATAAGAATAGTAACAGAGGCTTGGAAGTGGCTCTAGCATGAATATTAGATACAGACAGATGGCCAGGGAGACCTTCCCAGATAAGGAACCCGATTGGACCTTGAACTTAGAAGACAGAAGGGCCAGGCTAGAAAGATATCATCCGGCTTTCCTCTAGGGCAGTGGTTCTCAACCTGTGGGTTAAGAACTGCTAGCAGGGTCGCTTAAGACCATCGGAAAAAAACAGATATTTACATTATGATTCGTAACAGTAGCAAAATTACAGTTATGAAGTAGTAATGAAAATAATTTTATGGTTGGGGGTCACCACAACATGAGGAACTGTATTAAAGGGTCACAGCATTAGAAAGGTTGAGAACCACTGCTCTAGGGGGGGTCAAGGCCAGAGCCAAGAAGCCCATCAATATGAATAAAATCTCCAAGATTTTCCAGAAGCCTAATGAAAGTCCAGCTGCTTTTTGTGAGAGACTATGTGAGGTATATTGGATCTACACCCCCTTTAACCCTAAAGCCCCAGAAAACCAAACTGTGGCAAATGCAGCTTTTGTAGGCCAAGCCCAGCCTTACATAAGGAGAAAATTATAGAAACTGGAAGGATTTTCAGAAAAAAAAAACACACAAAACAAACAAACAAACAAACAAAAAAAAACACTACTGAGCTGCTAGAGATAGCAAAGTTTTCATCAACCGAGACAGTGCGGCAAGAAAGGAGAAAAAAGAATAAAAAGAAGGGCCAACATAATAGCAGCGGCTTTTAGGGGTTCACGTTCCCAGACAGATCAGAAAGGGAAGCAAGAATACAGATCAGGGGGGAAAGGAAGAGCAAGCCTGAGATGAGACCAGTGTGCTTATTGTAAGGAAACAGGGCACTGGAAGAATAAATGTTCCAAATCACAAAGTAAGAACACTGGGCTCCTTTTTCCACCCAGTCGCTATCAACCGGAGCCACCTGAAACAGATCTTATTGAGCTAGCAATGGCTGATTCCAACTACAACAGACCGGGCTCTTTTTAGCTGGGCCCCCATGAGCCCATGGTCTTAATGAAAATAGGGGGATAAACTGTGGACTTTATGGTTGATATAGCAGCTGAGTACTCAGTAGTCTCTCAGAAAGTAGTGCTTCTCTCAGGAAAAGAGGTCACCATTATAGGAGCTACTGGGGATAAGACCCATAGACCATTCTGCCGGCCTTCCCAATGCCAACTTGGTGGCCACCAAGTAATTCATGAATTCCTGTACTTGCCAGATTGTCCAATACCTCTGATGGGTAGAGACCATTTAGCCAAGATGGGGGCAGAGATCACCTTTGTCCCAGATGGCTCAGCACAGCTTTGCCTAGGTGAGGAGACCTCCCCAATGATCATGTTCTTACTAGCACTGAGGGAGGCTTTATTACCCCCACCACCAACCACCTCCAGGCCTGAATTAGAAGAAGAATTCCCGTCGGTCTGGGCAGAAGGGAATCCTCCAGGTTTGGCTAAGGACCGTGCTCCAGTGCTAATCGACTTAAAGCCTGCAGTACAGCCTGTTAAAATCTGCCAATATTCAATTCCAAGAGAAGCACACCTAGGAATTCAGGTCCACTTAGACCGGCTGCTCCAGTGGGGACTTTTTTTTTTTTATATATATATATATTTTATTGATGTTTTTTACAGAGAGGAAAAAAGAGAAATGGAATAAGAAACATGGATGAGAAAGAAACATCCATCAGCTGCCTCCTCCACTCCCCCTACTGGGGATGTCCCGCAACCAAGGTACATGCCCCTGACTGGAATCGAACCTGGGACCCTTCAGTCCTCAGGCTGAGGCTGTATCCACTGAGCCAAACCAGTTTCGGGGACTTAAACAATGCCAGTCACCATAGAACACTCCTCTCTTGCTTGTTAAAAAGCCTGGACCTAATGATTACCACCCTGTGTAGGACCTGCGGGCTGTTATAACCCTGCATTCAGCACTACAAACCCCTACACTCTTCTGGGATTCATTACTCAGTGCCAGAAAGAAAGCGACGTGCTGATGCCACAGCCAAGCTGGCTGCTAAAAAAAAAATTAAAAAATGGCACCACCACAGATCATGTTGGGCCCGAATTACCTGAACCTCCAAAATACACTCCTCAGGAAGAATAGGCCTAGCAAGAAGGGGGCAAGAGAACGAACAAAGGCTGGTGGTTACTCCCACATCATAGGGTCTTTGTCCCAGAACAGTAGCCCATAACTGTTCTTATGAACTTACTCATTTAGGTAAGACAACCCTAGATGCTTTGTTAGGCAGATACTATCTAATTGCCCATCTTCCCTCCTTGTGTGCCTCAGTCTCTCAGCAATGCCTCCTCTATGCGCAGAACAATGCCAAATAAGGTCCTGTGGGACCAATAACGATTTCTATGGGCAAACTCCTTTTGAGAATTTAGAAGTAGATTTTAAAGAAATAGGGCCTAGCAGAGGAAATAAATACCTACTAGTCATTGTTTGTACTTTTTCAGGCTTGGTCGAAGCATATACCACTCGCATGGAAAAGGCAAGAGAAGTCACTAAGGCATTTCTGAAGGACATAATTCTGCGGTATGGAATGTCTCTGACCATAGGATCCGATAATGGCTCAGCCATTGTAGCAGAAATATTATAACAGGAAGCTAAGGCTTTAAGAATTAAATGGAGAAAAAAAATGGCAAGATGGCGGCATAGGTAAACGCCTACACTGCTGCCTGGCACAACAATTTCAAAACTACAACTAAAAGACAGAACGGACATCATCCAGAACCACAGGAAAGCTGGCCGAGTATAAGTTCTACAACTAGAAGGAAAGAGAGGGGCTCACAGAAACCCAGAGGAGCTGCAAAAAGCTGAGGTACGGAGACACGCGTGCTGAGAAAGCGGGTGCCCGAGTACCTGGCTGGCTTTCTCTGGCGGGAGGGAAACGGAGACTCCCAACAGCACCGAACCCCTTATCCTACGACACTAAACCCCAGATCCAGCCGAAACTCATACGGGGGGAGTTTGGACGGTGAAAAGGGAGAAGTGCACAGAAATTTAGGGGAGGCACAAAAGATAGGAGGTCTGGTCGTGCACGTGCACGGTGCTGCGTGGAAAACAGATTGCTGATTGTGCCGCTGGCTTTCACGACTGGGCGGGAGACAGACCCTCCCAACTGTGCCATTTCTGAGTCCACTGGGCCCCTGTTTCGGGTGAAACCCTGGAGAACTAGATTCGTGTAGTCCTGGTGGGCAGGGGAGCTGGAAAGGCAGCTGTCTAGAGGCACTGCGGGCACGCGCACACAAGGACCGCTCCAGCGATTACCCAGTCATGTGAGACTCGGGGGCCGTGGAGGGCGGTCCCTTAAGCCCTGAGACTCCACCCATCCCAAGCTCAACAGAGTCTTCTGCAGTTTTGCAAGTACAGAAGTTTCCCCGACATAGTGAAAATGCCAAGACAAGGAAAGGGATCACAAGCAAAAGAAATGGAGGAAAAACAACGACTGGATATAGACTTCAAAACCACGCTTATAAGGTTTTGCAAGAATATGCTAGAAAAGATGGATAAGTTTATCAAGTCCCAAGAAGAGATGCAAAAGGACCAATTAGAGATGCTAGAGATGATGCATAAATTTAGCGAGTCCCAAGAGGAGATGAAAAAGGACCAATTAGAGACACTGACTGAAATAAAAAATATTATACAGAGTCCTAACAGCAGACTAGAGAAAGGCAAGAATCAAGTCAAAAATTTGAAATATAAAGAAACAACTGGAAAAGCAAGAAGAGAAAAGAATCCAAAAATGTGAATATAATGTAAGGAGACTCTGGGACAGCCTCAAGCGTATCAACATCAGAATTGTGGGGGTGCCAGAGGAAGAGAGAGAGCAAGATACTGAAAACCTATTTAAAGAAATAATGACTGAAAACTTCCCACATCTGGTAAAAGAAATAGACTTACAAGTCCAGAAAGCACACAGAACCCCATATAAAAGGAATCCAAAGAGGACTACACCAATACACATCATAATTAAAATACCAAGAGCAAAAGACAAAGAAAGAATATTAAAAGCAGCAAGTGAAAAACAGTTTATTACCTACAAGGGAGCACCCATACGACTGTCAGCTGATTTCTCAACAGAAACTATGCAGGCCAGACCTGAGTGGCAAGAAATATTCAACGTGATGAATAGCAAGAACCTACAACCAAGAATAATCTATCCAGTAAAGCTAACATTCAGAATTGAAGGGCAGATAAAGAGCTTCACAAATAAGAAAAAGCTAAAGGAGTTCATCACTCCAAACCAGTATTATATGAAATGCTGAAGGGTACTCTTTTAGAACAGGAAGAAGAAAAAGGTAAAAGCCAAAAAATTATGAACAACAAATACATATCTATCAACAAGTGAATCTAAAAATTAAGTGAATTAAAAATTTGATCAACAGAATAAACTGGTGAATATGATAGAATCAGGAGCACAGAAAGGGAGTGAGGGTGGAAAGGGGTGAGGGTGTACAGGGAGAGACTGGACAAAAATCATACACCTAATGGATGAGATCAATGGGAGGAAGCTAAGGGCAGAGGGAGGGGTGGGAGCTGGGTGGAGGGGTGCTATGGAGGGGAAAAAAGAGAAACAAATGTAATAATCTGAATAATAAAGATTTAATTTAAAAAAAATAAAAATAAATAAAAAAGAATTAAATGGAACTTACATACAGTTTTCAGGCCTCAGAGTTCAGGGAAAGTAGAGCCAATGAATTGGACTTTCAACAGGCTATGGCTAAGCTATGCCAAGAGACAACCTTACCTTGGACAGATATTTTACCTCTTATATTCCTGTGGGTACACTGTGCCCCAAGGGCCAAGGTAGGTTTCTCTCCTTTTTAAATTCTATAGGGCAAACCTTCTTCCTTAATTTGGCCAAAGGGAGATTTGGGGGAAATAGGGAACTTGGAAATCTAAAAACAAATACAAGGACTCAGAGAAACTATCTTTGAGGTCCACAGATCAGTTACCCATCTCTCTAGGAACTGCCCTACATCTTTATAAACCTGGAGACCAGGTTTGGGTAAAGGATTGGAAAAAGGAACCCCTCAAACCTACCTGGAAAGGACCCTATTCAGTCATAATAACCACACCCATAGTTCCCAAGGTTGCAGGATTAAGCACCTGCATCCACCACTTTTATGTGAAGGCAACTCAGGAGCCAAGCAGTGATCAGTCCAAGTGGAATCTGACCCCATCTTGAAAATTCCTTTCGGCTGCCCCTCAGCAACCTCCTCTGAGTCCACTGGCATAATAAAGCTGTGTAACTCCATTTCTCTAAGTGTTGCTTGGGTTTCTACAGTCTTCTACAACACCCCTAAGTTCTGAAGTGAAAGGCAATGACTAACTAGAGAAATCAAGGTGATTCTCTCTGTTCAATGTGACTGCCAGATGATATAGTTTTGTTCCAGGTTAATAATTTTATTATAAATATGAGCTTACTTCCTGGTCAAATTGACTTACAAAGTCCAATTTATTATTTTTTTTCTGGGGGGTACTGATTTGGCTCCATCAAAACATAGAAAGGTAACATTTATATTAAGTTCAGGCTAAGCTAATGAAATGGTTGTGAGTCTTGGTTCCACAAGTTCAGACAAAGCTCCTAATAGACAAGACTGCATTGGAGCTGAGGCTGGCTTGCTCTCTGACATGGATTTGAAAAATCTTGTTGTTACACAACTTACCATACGACCAGAAAATACACACAGGAGTATCGGAGATACAGAAAAAAACCATTTATTTCCAAATATATTAATAGTACCGTGACTTAGGGGAGCCTGTTTCCAAATCCTGAGCAAGCCAATATGGAGGAAGCTTTCTCTTTATGCCCTTTGTCCCCCAAACATGGATCAGACTTCTGGACCTTTCATAGGCTTTGCAAAAAGCCCCATGTGTTGGGATGGGGATGTGAGACCACACACCTAAAGGCCTGGCCTGGTGTCAGCACCAATAACCCCCTCCAGGGATTGTATATTATTCATGGTTTATGGCCTTCGTAAAATGTGAGTATTTAGGTAAACAGGTCTTGCAAGACCAGATAATTAAAGAAGGGGCAATGACTTGATTATTGGCTAACAAGAATGTTCATTAGGGATACCAATTAACTAGGTACAGAATCAGGCTGCTAGTGCGCGCTCCCTCTACCTCCCAAATGTCTTATTTTCCTCATCATTATCTTTAGGAAATTCAAACAAGAAAGGGAGAGAGATGGCCATAGAGTCAAAACAACTGCCAGCCAAAGAGACAGAACCAAAGGCAGACAGAGATAGATGCAATCTTCCGTCATTTCAATCTGGACTTAAGGGTTCTCAACGCTGCAAGATTTTTCCTCAAGTAGCCACACTTGGATTTATTTTCCACCTTACTGTGTACTTGCCTGTTGTTCCATTTGGTAACTTCAACCTATTTGGCCCACCGAGAGCTTACGTGGTCTCTCTGCATGACAGCAACTGCTCCAGGACATGAAGCAATGTTTGGAGGAAGGACAGTGGTCTGGCTAAGGATGATGTGTCTTTGATGTGTATTTCAGGGAGAACCTGGGATCAGAGTTAGGAGACCCAACTTCAAGCCCAGCCCCTTCATTTACTAACTTTGGACCACTAAAAGGTGAACTCCATGAGGGCAGGTATTATTACCAATGACTGGTCACTAGTATGCTGCCTAGAATGGTGCTTGGCACACAGATCTTCATTAAATGTTTCTAAAATGAATGATATCTGCCTTGATGTCCTCATTTATAAAAATGGATAGATAAGATTTGTCTCTCTCCATTAAGGGTTTTGTGAGGCTATAATAAAGTATGGACAGATATCTGTTCTAAAACGCTTTGGAAAAGGTTACCTAATAAGCAAATATAAGCTGGCAAGATTATTACCCAACCCAGTGGCTCAGATAACAAAGTACTTCAGAGGTCAGGGCTTTACCCATTTCCTTAGAGCTCTTGAAGAAATGATCACCATTAAATACCTTCTGGGTCTTGGGCATTGGAGTTGTACTGCAAGTTGCCTACTCAATATCCATTCCACCAGCATTCTTCACAAACAGACTCTGATTTGGTTTGAGCAATAATGTACCCCAATACTGCCTCCTTACAGCTGTGGTGCCTGTGTAACCCAGCTGGAGTCAATCACATAGAACTGCAAGTTCAAAGGTGGAACTTCTGGGAAAGTTCTTTAAAAGATCTGTCTGGCCGGCGTGCTCTTAGCGTCGACCTATAAACCTCAGGAGGTTATAGTTCAATTCCCAGTTGAGGCATATTCCTGGTTGCAAGCTCAATCCCCAAAGGGGGTGTAAAGGGGGTAGTCGATCAACAATTCTTCATCAATGATGTTTCTTTCTCTCTCCCTTCCTCTCTGAAATCAATAAACATATATTTAAAAAAATAAAAGATCTTTACCTTTTCCTCCTCCTTCGAATATGGTGAGAGACCTGAAAGTATAACAATACACCTTGCAACTGGACAAACATAAATGCTGAGAATGATGGGCAAGAATCTGAGTCCTTGATGAAACCCCTGAAATGCCTATCTCTGAAATTCCTATTGTTTAAAAAAATAATCATTTGTTCAAACCACTGTAGTCATATTTCTGTAATAAGCAGTTGACCAAAATCCTAAATGACACAGTACTGTACTTAAAATAGCTCATTTATGAAATACACATGGCTAATTTTACAGATGAAAAAATGGAAGCTTGGAGAAGTGAAAGAAATTGCCCAAAGCCATCCGGCTAATGAGTGACAAACCTGCCTGGGACTTGATTCCATGCTTGTCTGATCCTAAGACCCATAGTATTTTCACTTTTTGCCATACTCCCAAAGGGAGAAGAAAGAAAAGAAAGCAATGTTTGTCTCTAAAAACTCTATAGGAGGATTTACAGGTTCTGTAACCCTACCAACCGCCAAGCATCTAGGTGTGGGGATACAAGAGTGAAGCAATATGAAAAGTCCATTGAGCTTATATTTTAGAAGACACAGAATAAAGAGTAAATATAAGTCATGAGGTGATAAGGTATAGGGAAAATAAAAAGGATTTTTTTTGTATTTTAATAAATCTTTATTGTTCAGATTACAATTGTTCCTCCTTTTTCTCCCTATAGCTCCCCTCCATCCGGCTCCCACCCACCCTCTGCCCTTACCTCCTGCATATTGTCCTCATCCATGTATGATTTTTGTTCAGTCTCTCCCTGCATTCCCCTCACCTCTTTCCCCTGAGAATTGTCAGTCCACTCCTTTTCTATGCCCCTGATTCTATTATATTCACAAGTTTATTCTGTTCATCAGATTTTTATTCACTTGATTTTTAGATTCACTTGTTCATAGATATGTATTTGTTGTTTATAATTTTTATCTTTACCTTTTTCTTCTTCTTCCTCTTCTTAAAGAATACCTTTCAGCATTTCATATAATACTGTTTGGTGGTGATGAACTCTTTTAATTTTTTCTTATCTGTGAAGATCTTTATCTGACCTTCAATTCTGAATGATAGCTTTGCTGGGTAATCTTCGTTGTAGGTTCTTGCTATTCATCACTTTGAATATTCCTTGCCACTCCCTGCATAGCTTCTGTTGAGAAATCAGTTGACAATCATATGAGTGCTCCCTTGTAGGTAACTGTTTTTCTCTTGCTGCTTTTAATATTCTCTTTGTCTTCTGGTCTTGGTATTTTGATTATGATGTGTCTTGGTGTGGTCCTTTTTGGATTCCTTTTGTTTGGGGTTCTGTGTGCTTCCTGGACTTGTAAGTCTATTTCTTTCACCAGGCGGGGGAAGTTTTCCGTCATTATTTCTTCAAATAGGTTTTCAGTATTTTGCTCTCTGTCTTCTTCTGGCACCCCCATAATTCTGATATTGGTACACATGAAGTTGTCCCAGAGGCTCCTTACATTATCTTCCAATTTTTTGGATTCCTTTTTGCTTTTCCAGTTGAGTGTTTTTTGCTTCTTTGTATTTCAAATCTTTGACTTGATTCTTGCATTCCTCTAATCTGCTGTCAGGTCTCTGTATGATATTTTTTATTTCAGTCAGTGTATGTTTAATTTCTAGTTGGTCCGTTTTCATCTCTAGTTGGTCCTTTTTCATCTCCTCTTGGGTCTCGCTAAATTTATCCATCTTTTCTTTTTTTTTTAAATATATTTTATTGATTTTTTACAGAGAGGAAGGGAGAGAGACAGAAAGTCAGAAACATCAATGAGAGAGAGACATTGATCAGCAGCCTCCTACACGCCCCACAGTGGAGATGTGCCCGCAAGCAAGGTACATGCCCCCAATCGGAATCGAACCTGGGACCTTTCAGTCTGCAAGCCGACGCTCTATCCACTGAGCCAAACCAGTCTTGGCTCTCCATCTTTTCTAAGAAATTCTTGAAAAACCTTATAACCGTGTTTTTGAACTCTATATCCAATCTTTTGTTTTCCTCCATTTCTTTCCTTTGTGATCTGTTCCTTTGTCTCTGCTTTTTCACTGGTTCCCTGAGTTGGTAGAGTAGCTTTGTGTGCGAGGTGTCCTATATGGCCCAGTAGCTCCACCTCCCCAGTTACCTGAGGTGGACTTTCTTGGTGCACCCCTTTGTGGACCGTGTGTACAGCCTTATTGTAGTTAAGTCTTGATTGTTGTTGGTATCACTTGGGGGAATTGACTTCTAAGCCAATTGGTTGTGAGGATTAGTTGTGTCAATGCCAGGAGAACTTCTGTGCTAGACTCCACCTTAAGACTTGCAATATTGCAAAAGCGTCTGTGCTAGGCTTGGATGGGGCGGAGTCTCAGAGCTGAGCATACAGCTTTGGCTTCCTGTCAGCCCCTGGATCTCAGTGTCCCTCAGTAATTGTTTGCAGCCTCCAGATCTCTACCTTTCCAGCTCCCCTGAGTTTCCGTGCACTTCGGGGACCCGTATGAGTCTGGGTCCCCAGGGTCTCACCCGAAACTGGATTTCAGTGCAGTTGGGAGGTTCTATCTTCCTCCCGCTAGAGAAAACCAGCAGCACAATCAGCAGTCAGCCTCTGTGTGCACACTTTCACATGCACCTCCAGACCTCTGCCTTTTCATGGCTCCCCTAATTTCCTTCCACACCTCCCTTTTCACAACAGTCCAGACTCCCCCATATGAGTCTCAGGGTTCAGTGCACTTGGCAGTGGGGTTCAGTGCAGTTGGGAATTTCCATCTCCCACCCACTAGAGTAAACCAGCCAGGCCCTCTGCATCCCGTCCTCTCTGCGCATGTGTGTCTCTGTACCTCAACTTTTTGCAGCTCCTCTGAGTATCTGTGAAGCCCTCTCTTTCCTTCTAGTTGTAGAATTTCCACTAAGCCAGCATTTCGATGGTTTTGGATGATGTCCATTCTGTCCTTTAGTTGTAGTTTTGAAATTGTTGTGCGAGGCAGCAGTTTAAGTGTTCACCTATGCCGCCATCTTGGTTTCTCAAGAGGAATTTTTTAACAGTGTTAAATCATTGGGGATAGGGAAAAGAATGGAGATGGAGTGAGCCTTGTGGGTATTGGAAATGAGGCAGAGGGAACAGCTAGTGTATAGCCCCAGAGGCAGGAGTGTGTATGGTGGACCAGTGTGGCTGATATGAATTGATCGAAAGGAAAGTAGTAGAATGGGATTTGTGCTGTGGTAAGGAATTCAGGCTTTTACTCTGAGTGAGACGAGAAGTCACAAGAGGGTTCTGATCATAGAATAGATCAAACTTATGATTTGACTTCTGGGCTAATGAGTGGAAAACAGTGAGGAGAGAGGAGGTGAGACAGGACTTGCTGATGGACTAGACATGGGAAGTTGGAAACAAAGAGAAAACAAGGATGAGTCCAAGCTTTCAGTTAAACAACAAGGAAGGATCTGCAATTTCCTGAAGTGGGGAGGACTTCAGCAGAACCCAGATTATTTGGGGCATTAGGGTATGATCAGACTGCGTTTGGTTTTAAATAGGGTTAAGCTTTGATATAGAATGAGCACAGTTCATCAGTACCTCCTTCATGAAATACGTTTTGCATTCAACCTCCAAGACACCAGCTATCAAGTTCCCTCCTATTTCACTGGCCACTTCCTTTGTTCCCTCTACTCTAAATACCTAACAGGTATGTAAGCAGAAGTATCAAGAAGTCAGTCAGACATAGCCAAGTACAATGTTTTGAGAAGAGGAGAAGGAATATCTGCTGTGTCATAACAAAGGATAGCTGTAGAAAGATGAGGGCAAGAAATGATATGGGGATTTGGCAAATGCAATGTCATGGGTGACACAGACCATGGGAAAATGGAATTGGATTACTCCTAGAGGGAGGAATAAAGAAAACAATTATTCTCTAAAATCATTATTTAAAAAAGCTCCTTCCTTTAGAACAAACCATACACAAAATCCTTTTTCTTTTTAATATCAGGGAAGTTTCTAAGTGTATGGCAAAACCTGGGCAAGTCCTAAATAGACTTGCTTCATAGCCCAGACGAGGTCAGAGAGAGTAAAGGTGGAAAAGGAGACATCAACTCCTTCTGGAAGTGAAATGCCACCAATCTATTTGCCTAAATGTCACCCATAGCACTCATCTACTAATCTCCCCCACATGTTTTTTAAGTACATTCCAGATAGAGCTTCACAAGAGATGGCATAATGAATATTTATTATCATTTTAATTTAAAAATAAGTTCAAAAGTCTGAGCGATTAGCTGAAATACAAGAAAAAGTAATATCTGAGTGTTAGACACCTTGCTGGCATGCAATGGTGGCAAAGGTCCTGTAGAAATTTCCATGTTATTACATATTGTCTCCCCTTTTCCCAGAAGGCTGTAATGAAATGAAGAGGACAAGGACACTAAGGCATAGAGGCAAAGGGACTGAGTTGAGGTCAGTCTGCAGGAGAAGCAGACAGAAATTGGACTCAGAAAATCCTGATAGTTTTACCCATAATACTACTCAGGGTAAAATTCGATGGCTCCTGCACAGAAGTAGAAAAGCCTTTGTCTTCTTCCAAATAATCACTAGTGTCACATCTATGGGGAGCAGGCCTAACATGATGCCCTGCCCTGTGATCCAGACCAGAAGCCAGCAAATGGGACTCACCTACAGCTCCAGATACCCTCTGTCCCCTGCCTGGAACATAGCCCTCACTACAAAGCCCAACCCTCTTTGTGGAAAACCAGCTGCACAGCCTCATCCACATCATTCACAATATGGGATGCCTCTATAAGCCCTGGACTAAAACTGAAGTCCCGGTGCCCATGGAAGGGAGGCTCATCTCCTTCCTGAGTAGGCTCTGTGGACCCCAGGGCCTTGGGACTGTATACACCAGTGCACACCAGGATAGAGGCACAGCTCTGGGTTGCTGAGGGTCGCCGCTTCAACAGACCACTGGACCCCAACTTCTCTGCCCCCTCATGCTTCGCCATCTGCAGGTACTGGTTGAACAGGTTGGCACCGTAGACATCAGACATAGGATTATCACTGGTAGGGGCAAACATTCCGGAAAAGAAAAGAGGAGAAAACCGAAGTTCAGTGTTGTAAAGCGCAGAGAGCAGAGGACAATTGTAGGGCAAGGAGTGTGCATTAAACATAGGGAAACAAGGTAATGAGAGGGGAAGGGAAAGTTGAGGTGATGAATAGAGCTTACCCTACAGCATAGAGCTTCTGGATGGGGGCAGCCCAACCCCGCCTCTCCGCCTGCCGCCTGATCAGTTCTTCTGCATACTGATAAGTGAGGATGCTGGGTTTGCCCATCAGGCCTTTGTATCTCAGCTCTTTGCCTGTCACTTTGTGGTAAATGGTTTCCAGGCACAGCAGAAACGTGCCATGGCCAAACCTGCCAGAGAAGACAGCCCAGCAGCTCAGTCTTCACTCTGTGGGCTCTCCAGGTCACCTGCCATTCTCTGAGCAGTACCCTTTCACTCCCCCAGTGGTGATAGGTCAAAAGAAATTAATTCTAGTAAGAATTACATTTATGATCTGCTATTATCTAATAACATTTATTGAGCACTGTTCTAACACAAATTACATTTAACTCTCAGAAAAACCCTATGAGATCATTGTTCTCATTTTACAAGTGAGGAAACTGAGGCATAAATAGACTAAGTAAACTTGCCCAAGGTGGTAGCACTAGGATTATACCTTAGGAATTAGGATTCCAGAAAATTTAATTTTTGCTTTAGAATTGTGGCAGACTACTGGTTGCCATTCTCCCCTTGTTTCTTGGTGCCAATTTTCACAGAGCATAGTGCTACCAGGTGTCAAAACTATAATCCCTTCCTCTTCTGCAATAGGATGTATGGCCATTCGAATGCACTATAACCCAAGAGTCAATGAAATTAGAAATGCTGGGCTAAAACTTCTAAGAAGTATCCTTAAATTGGGGAGGTGATGCTCTTCTATATCTTCCCCTGTTCCTTTCTGCCTAGAATGCTGATATGATAGTTGAGGTTCAGGCAGCCATTTGGGATTATATAGTAAAGGGCTAAGGATTGCACAGCAGGAAGATAGAGATGGAGCTTCCATACAAGACAGGTGGAGCTTCCATACAAGACTTGGACAGTCTATCCTAGACTTATTTCACATGAGAAAGAAACTTTTATCTTCTTTAAGATACTTTTGTTTTAGGTTTTAATCCTTGCCACTAAACCAAATCTGAACTGATACTGTACAATATGTAGATTATATTTGTGTCATTTATTTATGTAATAAGTTATATTTCCAATTACTAAATTAAAAATTAACTTCAAATCTGGTTTGTAAATTGCAATCTTCCCCTTACTATTCAGTTCACAGCCTATATAACCAAACCCCCTTCACCTAGTGTCAGCATACCCTAATTTTGGAATAATAACTCAGAAAAAATACCTAACCTCAAGCTATAGGAAAATACTTGAAAAATAACGAGAGACACTGTAATCCTCATCTCTTATGGGCTATTGAGTGGCATGACTTGAGGCAGTATTGGGTCCTGCTGCCCTATTGAGGGATCACACACCCAGCTTACTGGAGTCATGGGGAAGGGAGAAAACTCTAGATCAAGCATGTCAAACTCACAGCCTATGGGCCCATGTGGCCCACAATGAATACTTTTGTGGCCCAGACAATATAATGGTATACAAGAAATGTTTTAATAAAAATTTCATAACTTAATTTTTACAACATCCTGTTACACATAATCTATATATATAAAAGGCTAATATGCTGTGTCCCTCCAACTGTCAAATCAGTCACTATGACTTGTACTGACCACCAGGGGGCAGACACTCAATGTAGAAGCTACTGTGATGCACACATGCCATTTACAGAGAAACAGCAAGGTGGACCTGGCACCAACAAAGCAACACTTGGCTTTCCCCAAGTGGGACACAGGCCCCGCCACCACCCTGGAGCAAGAGCCCACCAAATTGCTGCCAATGCTACAGAGATACCATGGTGCAAGACCAGACGAGCTCAGCCCAGAAATAGTGGCTGTGGGCACTGGGTAATTACATCATATAGTAATGCCCAGCTTTTTCTCCCTAGCAACAGGCCATCCTATGTAATAAAAGCATAATATGCAAATTGACTGAATGGCCAAACAGCAGAACGACCACCTGGAGAACCATGGCGGACCACACTATGACACCCACTGGCACCAGGCCAGCCAAGAGCAGTTGAATAATTTGATATACCTCAGAAACTGACCATTTGGGTTCCTCTAATCAAAAAGAGCTTGTTAAAATTCTGAAGGGCAAGGATTATTTGTTAAAAATCATCTTAATACATCTTCGGTGCTCAGTAAGCTACAGTATCAAATGGCAATGGGAAACTAATTGTCAGTAGGACTGCTCAGGCAATAGCTAGAAATGGGCAAACAGGGTCAAGGCCATGGACTATATCCTCACCTGGGCATCTTGGCTTCAGCCATCCAAAGAAGATCCACATTACTGGCCAGGACAGGGAGATGGGGATAAGGGGCCGTCGCCAGACCCGTCCCAGGGTTCCCATTGCTGAGAAGGACATCCATGATCAGCTGCAGGCTTGTCTCCCAGCGTACTGGCTCCCCAAGGAGGAGTACTCCTTTAAAGAGCAAAGGCAAAGGGGTAAGGGTGCAGGGCACTCAGTCTGCCTTTGTGGTGGCTGGAGGAAGACCCTCAGAAGACCAGCTGAGACCACTGAACCACAGCTCTTCTCCCACAGTACACTCACCCAGACAAGGGCATGGTTCCCTGAATAGCCTTAAAAGAGCCACCCATCTATTCACCCAAGGTGAACAAAATTAAGAGCCCAGGAAGGCACCTTCTAATGGCTCATACTGTTATTGTGTCCACCACATTCACATAAGTTAAAAACAAGACAAACAACAGTGAGTCTCAGGCCCACTTCCTCCTGCTGATATTCTCCCCACCACCTTACCCATAGGTCCTTGGCAAAATACTCACTTTCCTCAGCCACTTCTTTCTGAGCCCTAGATGCCATAACCCTAACAGTTAGGAGAGCTGAATTCAGAGTGATAGAGTCCTGAATTCCAAGGCTGACTGTGCCAACTTTCCTGGTTATGGGCAAGTTATTTACCTTCTCTAAGCCTCAGCTTCTTCAACTATAACAATACCTACTATTGTTAGGAGAATAAAAATGATGTATAATAAATAAAGCACTTAACCTGTGCTGGACTCAACAAATAGAAGTTGTGATATCAGCTAAAGACCAGTGAATTGAACCACTGCCCCCTGGAGAGGTATTCTGGAAGCTAGAGGATATATTTTAATCATTAAAATGACTGATACTTAGTGGTGAGGATTGTGGGAGGAGGCCAGAAATCTAGATGCTCAGTACAGTTCTGTTCATTCAAAAAGTGCCAATGTCTATATACATTTGAGTGTCCCAGTTGGTATTCAAATAGGGAACAACCTGTTTACAATTAATGAATCTAAACCCTAATTCCATGTAAACACAAAGTATTTTTTAGTAGTTTTCTTAAACACTGATCTAAAAAAAAAAAATGTAACTATTACCTAAGTCAAGAGAGGGCTGTATTTTTCTTTTTTCAAAATGTTACGAAGTTTAGTCCCTATTTTGCAAAATCACTTCACCAATGATGATACTGCCCCTAATTTCTGACTCACCAATAAAACACACCTATATCACATCTATAAACATATATCAGTCTGCATTTGTAGCTGTAACATTCATGGTAATTCTATGCTTGGTTCAATCATCTTACTACTTCATTATGTCTTTTTGGAAAATTACTACATATTGAAGTACATATTACCTTTATGTTTTCCCTTATTTCTCCCTATTACAATTATATTAAACTAGTTAATTGTAATATAGGTATATAGGAAGATATATTACCTATGAATTTCATCTCAAGTTAATAAAGGGGACACTACAATATTTTTGTTATACAAGGAGAAAATTGGATTTAATGGGGCTAAGGAACACTGGTCTAAATTACCCACAGGTACCTTTCTACTCTAAGATTTTCTAAGCTTATGATTCTTCTGGAATAAAAAGGCAAATAATATAAAGAAGGAAATATTAACAACAAATATCTCAGAGGTAATGAGTGGCAGATTCAAGACCAGAACCCAGGTGATGTAATGCTCAATGCCCCCTAGCTACAATAGTCTGGAGGGCTTGAAAGGAGAAAGAACCCAATCCCATGCCCATAGAAGGAGAGGACCTCGTTACCTTCAATAGCAGGGAAGTCATTCCTGGGAAGGGGCTGCCAAGAGACAAAGAACAAGCCCATTAATGCAATGATTACTTTCCACTACAGGACAATCACACGTTGGTTTCCAAGGGTGAATGGAAGGAAAATCTCATTCTAGATAGGATTGAAGACCACCCCATGGTGTAGCCCAAGTTGAGGAGAAGCAAATAGGACTGAGGGAGAAGACTGATGAAGAAAGGTGAAGAGAGAAGAACTAGGCTAGTCACAAAACAGGTTGAGGGATAAATCCTTGGTCAGATGTGCCTCTCGAAGAAGGCAATTTGAGAAACATAGACAAGCTGTAGCTCTAACGGGTGAAGGTTTGCAAGAGAAGTCCATGAAGGAACAAGAGGACAAAACTAAACACAATACCCTAGATGTGTTCTTATTACCGTGGTCTTTGGCCGCCGTTGGAGATCCACCATGTCAAGCACAGGGAAGGCCATCCTCAGCTCATCCACAGTAACCACATTCTTGAAGCCCAGTCTAGACCAAGATCAGGGAAACAAAGCTGGGCAGTTCTGGAGAAAAAATATCTTTAAAGGAAGGGGAACCAACACAATCCTGATCAAACTAGTTACCCAATCCCCAGATAGAAGTGAGCCCAGCAGGGCTAATACCAATCCTAAAAGTGCTGACAGGCAGTCCATGAGTACATAGGCAGAGTGGGGCTGTGTTCCTCCAAGCAATATACCACTAGAGACTGGACACATCTCCAGATCCTACACTGGGCAGTACTAGGGCACAAGGCATATAAGGAACTCTGTTCTCAAGGAGCTCACCACCTGCCCATAACCCATCACAGAGAGCACTCCGTGAAGTGCTGCCACTGTACGCCAAAAAGTTCAAAAAAGGAGACTACTCGGTGGCCTTAACTGTATGTAAGAAATGTTTTTTTTTTTTTATTGATTTTTTTACAGAAAGAAAGAGAAAGGGATAGAGAGTTAGAAACATCAATGAGAGAGAAACATTGATCAGCTGCCTCCTGCATACCTCCTACTGAGAATATGCCTGCAACCAAGGTACATGCCCTTAACCGGAAGCAAATCTGGGACGCTTGAGTCTGTAGGCTGATATTCTATCCACTGAGCCAAACTGGTCAGGGCAAGAAATGTTTTAATAAAAATTTTGTAACTTAATTTTTATAATATCCTGTTATACATAATTATTAATAACGAACTACAAAGTTTGCTAATGACTGACTACTATAATCATGTTGCATTCATTTCCCTTATACACCTCACACACAAGTACACCATTTCTCTCTACTAATACTACCATGCCATTAGTCTTGGACTGACTTGTTTGGTAACAGGAAATATTTCACTTTTGAAGAACAAGAAATATAGACTTATTTGCATTATACTTATTAATTTGTGCAGCTTATTCAGTGTCTGGTAAGTTAATGTTCAAGAAAAAATATTAATTTTTATTAAAATGTTCTAATATTTTGTGTTAACAATTACTCATTTATTTCAGCCCTTTGTATTCAGCATATCTCTATCAAACTAAACCTATGTTTCCAAAAAAAAATTGAAGTTTTCTTGTTTTTTGCAGCCCACGTAAACTTAAACCTTGTTTATTTGGCCTATGTTAGCCTTTGAGTTTGACTTGCTTGGTCTAGAGCAGTGGTTACCAAACCTTTTGGACCTAACAAACCATCAGTTGGCAATCGCCGCTCCAAAGGTTTCCTTAAACCAGTGGTCACCAACCTTTTGGACCTCATGGACCACCAGTTGGTGAACGCTGGTCTAGAGAAGTTAGATTTGAGCTGAAGCTTTAAGATGAACTGGATTCCACCAGCATGAGGAGGTCCTGGGAGAGGTAAGCCAGCTCAACTTTAGCTCTCCAAGACCTGCCTCCATTTTTCTACTTTAATTCCCACTTGTAACCTTAACTGTCCATGATTTCAGATTTTTCTCAAAATGAATTTTCCAAAAATGATGCTTCCATCAGATCACCACATCAGTAATATATCTGGAGACTCCCCACTGGCCTCATAATGAATTCAGCTATTTCCTGCATTTACTTCTGCAGTTTCCTACACCCAACACCACCCTCCTTATCCTTATTTCCCACCCTGTCTCTTTACAATCTTCTGCTTCAGGGATCTTCACCATCCCTTCTCTTTCTAGCCTCCTTACTACCTCAGCATGGAAAAACCTGAAACCTCTCCTGTGTCAGTCTTGCCCCTCCATGAAACCATTAAGTGATTTCTGCTCTAAGGATGTTCCTGTTCCCCTAACACCTGTGACACCCAGAACTACCTATGCTGCTCTTTTAAGTCTTTAATCCATTACCATCTGAAACATTCCTTTATTGTATATGGTGCTTCAACTATGAGCCCTTCAATTAATTCGCAATTCCATGGTGCTTCTCCTGGCCTCTACTCCCTTAGACCTTACAGCACAGTGCTGGCACACAGGAAGTGCTGGACAGGGTCCGCAGAAGCAAATAAATAAGCTGCTTGAGAACAAGGACAATCTTCTGCTTTTTGAATATGCACATCACCTGAAGGATGAATTCATTGTAGATACTTAATTAACATTACAGATAAGTTGATTGAGCACCATGAAGAAACCGCCCTAGTTATAGAATCACCTAGTTTCATTTTTTAAAATACAAACTGTTGACTTTTTTCTCAGACCTAATGACAGATTTCCCAGGAATCTATATTTTTAGCTCCCCAGAAGGTAATGATGCAGTGGGCTGGCTTTTGGAAACCACCAGCCACCAGTACTGACCACACCTGAGGGTTGTACTCTCTCCCTCAAGAGCCCACCACACACCCAATGAGATCTGGCACCCTGCACCCAGCAAGCCTTATGATGGTGCCCACTCAGCTGTGGGAGAAAAGTCCCCAGTCCTGCCCCTTCCTCTTCAGCCAGAGTGAGAGGCACCAAAAGGATACATTTGGGCATTTTCCACCAGAGGTCCCTGCCCAGACACTATCATCCGCTTTCCATGATATTGTGAGAAAAGCTTCATGGGACTGTGAGAGAGAATAACTTGATCTGGCTCCACCTGTAGGAACAGCCAAAAGACAGGAGAAAAGAGTTGAGAAGCGGCGGGTGGATAATGGGAGATAACTGGCAACTTCTTTCAGCTAGGAAGGAAGGAAAAAGACAATGCCCAGATTAAAAAATAAAAAAATAAAAAAGGGGCAGAGGACTTCCTAGCTCCTAGAAAGTATCTAAATGGATGTGAGAATCACAAGTCTAATTTGGCTCTTGCCACACAAAACAAGCAAGCAGTGCCCTATCCCATGTGGCTCAGGGGTAGAATGTTGGCCTGAGAACTAAAGGGTCTTGGGTTTGATTCCCAGTCAAGGGCATGTACCTGGCTGCAGGTTTGATCCCCAGGCCAGGTGGTCAGGATGTGTTTCTCCCTCCAACTCTTCTAAACCACCCCCCTCACTCTCTCTCTTACATTCTATCTAAAATCAATGGAAAAAAAAATATCTTCAGGTGAGGATTAACACATAACAAAAAGCAAGCAGGACATGCCATCAGTGATGGGTTCTGACACTCACCAATCCTGTCAACTTCTCTTTGAGAAGCACAGAGTTTGTGTGCATGTTCTTTGACACTGGCATAGAGCTATGCATCTAACTTTGACTTTCAGTTCTCAGTTCTACTTAAAGACTTAGCCTTTTAACATTTAAACTAATTACAACAATGCAGCCTTTTCTCAGAATGTTTTTGAAACCCTCTCTGAAAACCACAGAAGGGAAATAGTTTTATGTCTTTACTCCCTGCATTCATCCTCAAACAGGGTCATCCCATCATCAATCAGCCACTTTATTTACTTTCTTGGTTCCAAGTACTTTTCCCCAAAACTACAAGCACTCTCAACAAAGAAGAATGAGTGTGTCAATATGAGATATAAGTGGGTGAAGAGGGACTGCTTTTGGAGGAGGGACAGTGCTTATTCACATGCAGACATCTTATGAGAAACAAGGGCCGTTACTTGGTATATGTAGATTTAGGAAAATGTGACCGTCGCCCTGTTGGTTGAGTGTTGTCTCATGCACCAAGAGGTTGCTGGTTCGATTACTTGTCAGATACATGTCCAGGGTTGTTGGCTCAATTCCCATTAGGGAGCATGCAGGAGGCAGCCAATTGACGGTTCTCTCTCACTGATGTTTCTCTTTTCCCTTTGTGCCCCCCGTCTCTCTAAAATCAATGTAAACATATTTTAAAAAGAAAAATGTGAACCTTACTTTCTAGGGGCTGACAATTCAAAAGAGACAACCCTAATGCCCAGGAGAAATGAATATAAAGACTATAGGCTGAACTACCAACTCCATGGGCAGGAATTTTGTGCTTAACATGTAAGTATATATAAAAAAAGTACCCTGTTGATGAGGCTCTACTCATGAGGCTGGACTTAAGCTTCAAGTTATTTTTCAAGCAGGGTTGAAAGATTTGTACTGAACTAACTGGCCACGCCCTCAGGCTTATCAATACTATACTGCACCCCAGGATAAAAGGCTTAGTCAGAACAAGAGTGGGGGTTCCACTGGGAACCAAGCCCTTGAGTCTCCAGCTGCCTCCTTACCTTAAAGCCCAGCAGAGCTGACAGCTCCTGGGCTTTGCCATGCTGTAAGATGTTCCCAGCATTCGTGACAAAGACCACAGGCACCTGAAGCTTCCCTTGAGCATTCACCAACCTTCGGAAGGCTTTCAGAGCAGCAGGGATCACTCTATGGCCCCGCACCAGCACCCCATCGATATCCAACAGGAACCCAAAGGTAGGCTGGCTCTGCAGAGAAGAGAACAGCAGCGCCACTGCCTAAGTCAAAAGGCAGAGAGGAGGAAGGAAAAAAACCTTAAAAAGAGGGACTCGGGCCCAGCCTGCATGGCTCAGTGGTTGAATCTCAAACTATGAACCCTGCAGGAGGTTAAGGTTGGATTCCTGGTTAGGATACATGCCCTGGTTGCGGGCTCGATCCCCAGTGTGAGGTGTACAGGAAGCAACCATGTTTCTTTCTCTCTCTCCCTCACCCTTCCTCTCTGAAATCCAATATATATATATATATATATATATATATATATATATATATATACACACACACACACACACACACACACACACACACACATATATATACATATATATGTATAAATATAATTTTAAAATATATTTTATTGATTTTTTACAGAGAGGAAGGGAGAAAAATAAAGAGTTAGAAATATTGATCAGCTGCCTCCTGCACACCCCCTATTGGGGATGTGCCCACAACCAGGGTACATACCCTTGACTGGAATCGAACCTGGGACCTTTCAGTCCGAAGGCTGACGCTCTATCCACTGAGCCAAACTGGTTTCGGCTAACAATATATTTTAAAAAGAAAAAGAGGGACTTGATGCTCTCCCCCCAGGAAGCATAGCCATGTCTTTCCCTTTCACCTCCCCATTACAGCCCCAGGCATGTTACCATTAGCTTCCTCACTCTCAAGCTCCAAGGGTCCTTCCTTCACCTCCATAACTTGTTTGCTAAGCCTGTTTCTTACAGAAATTGCTTCTTCTACCTCTGTAATTTGCCCAATAAATGCTCTTAAAAATAACAAACAAAACAAAACAAAAAAAATTTCACATTATTCTCAAGCTGCCCAGAGCCTAAAACATAAAATGAGGACATGAGATTTCTGATAGAGCAAACCCATCAATAATAAAGAATTGGTCCCTTTTTTCATGTATATTTAAACACATAACTATTTTGTTTAAAAATATTTTTCCAGCCTGACTGGTGTATTTCAGTGGTTGAGCATTGACCTATGAACCAAGAGGTCACAGTTTGATTGCCTGTTGGGTCACATACCAGGGTTGAGTGCTCAATCCTGTGTGGGATGTGCAGAGGAAGCAGCCTATCAATGATTCTCTCTCATCATTGATGTTTCTATCTTTCTCTTCTTCTCCCTTCCTCTGGGAAATCAATATATTTTAAAAAATATTTTTCCACAATTAATATGAAGAATTTTAAATTTCAAACTAGAAATTCAAAACATAGTCCTTGCATTTTATTTTTAAAAATATTTTATTGATTTCAGAGAAGGAGAGAGAAACATCAATGATGAGAATCATTGATTGGCTGCCTCCTGCATGCCCCTACTGAGGATCAAGCCTGAAACTGGAATGAGTAGCTGACTGAGGTGACTGGGAATCAAACTGTGATCTCCTAGTTCAAAGGTCTACACTCATGAGCCACACCAGGTGGGCAATCCCTGCACTTTAACACAATCAATTAATATTTTCTGTTTTTAATTAATTTATTTATTTTCAATCCAAACCTAAAGACATGCTTAGAGAGACGGAAGATAGGAGGAACGGAAAGAGAAATATCAACCTGTTGCCTTCCATCCACACCCCAACTGGGAACTGAACCCACAACCCAGGTATGTGCCCTGGGTTGAATCAGCAACTTTTCAGTGCACAGGGCAAAGCTCCAACCAACTGAACCATTATAGCCGGGCAAATATTTTCTTTTTATTTACTTTTTCTATTCTTGTTTGTCATATAGCTACAACTATACTTTACATGTGTAATTTTTCATCTTGTCCTTTTTGCTTGACATACAAGCATTTTTACCTATTATAATAGCCTTTATAACCATCTTTTAACATTTTATTATAACTATACACACAGGATTTTTAAAAAACTAGAAATATAAATATTTTTTAGGGTTTTTGTCTCCTTCTTCCACATAGTCAATTCCCTCTGGTATATTTTCCAGAAACTTTTTTATACAGTCAAAATTTCTTATTAACTAACACACAAATGCTTATATAATAAAGAGGTAATATGCAAATTGACCATCACTCCAACACACAAGAAGGTCACCCCCATATGGTTAAAGATGGCCACCCCCATGTGGACACAAGATGGCCACTGCAAGATGGTCGGCAGGGGAGAGCAGTGGTGAGTGATCAGGCCAGCAGGGGAGGGCAATTGGGGTGACCAAGCAAGCAGGGGAGGGAAGTTAGGAGTGACCAAGCTTTCAGGGGAGGGTAGTTAGGGGCAATTGGATGGGCAGAGGAGCAGTTAGGCATCCATCAGACTGGCAGGAGTAGTGGTTAGAGGGTGATCAGGATGGCAGGCATAAGCAGTTGGGTGCAATCAAGTAGGCAAGCAGGAGAGCAGTTGGGAGCCAGCAGTCCTGGATTGTGAGAGGGATGTTCAATTGTCCCTTGAGGGGTCCCAGATTGGAGAGGGTGTAGGCTGGGCTGAGGGTCACCTTCCCCTCCCCCTCTATGCACGAATTTCATGCATTGGGCCTCTAGTAGCATTATATTGTTTCCTTTTTTGACTTGATATGTCTTGGTTATCTTCCAGATCAATACATAGCTACCTTTTAATCATCATTTCTAGCTTCATAATATACTGAGTGAATAATCCATAGTAGACATTTAGGGTTTTCTATATTTTTACTACTATAAATAATGCTATAAGGAACCTCTTTATGCTGATTTTTCCACATTATCCATTTTTCCTTGAGCTAGATTCTTAAAAGTAGGAGTAATAAGTAAAAAAACTGCAAATATTTTATTTTTAAAAAATATATTTTATTGATTTTTTTTACAGAGAGGGATAGAGAGTTAGAAATATCGATGAGAGAGAAACATCGATCAGCTGCCTCCTGCACACCCCCAACTGGGGATGTGCACACAACCAAGGCACACACCCTTGACTGGAATCAAACCTGGGACCTTTCAGTCCGCAGGCCAATGCTCTATCCACTGAGCCAAACCAGTTTCGGCCAAAAAGCTGCAAATATTTTAAAGACATAATACCTCCTGCAAACTGTTTTTCAAAAACACATCAACTTACATGGCCACTGGTAACACATTTTACCCTTGCCAATAATGATTTACAAATGTATCAAAGAATTTGTTAATTATCAAACATCTAAATTTAAAAGTTAAAAAAAATTGTATTTCATCTTGTTACAGCAGAAAGCAGGCCAGTGGAAAATGACAAACCAAATGCAGTTGGAGGTACAGAAAAGTACTGCTTATTTTCACCGGTACTAGCTCAGCAGAGTCTTCTCCAGAGGCTGAGCATTGAACACGGCAAGGTTTTTGCCGTATATACATTTCTAGGTTTCTTGTCTCCCATATATGTAAAACATACACATTCTAGACATTCCTTCTATGTTACATGTTAAGCTTCTGGGTATCTGTTGCAGTTAGCAAAGGAGGGGCTGGACGCCTCAACTAAGCAGAGCGTGGACCCTCAGCACCAGCCAGGGGTTGCCCCTCTGTTGGGCACGGGGCAGGCAACGTGCCTCTCTCGATACCTGGTGCTGCCCTCCCTCCCACGGTTGCCCCTGCTCTCCACTATTTCTTCTGCAGCTTCGCACCCACAGCTGCTCAGAGCCTACAGCCAGGGCCCTGGCACAGTGCGGACCACGGCAAGGTGGGCCTGGAGCTGAGCAGGCCCATGCTGACCCTCTGGGGCCTGGGCCTCAGGAGCTGCTTCCTGTTCCCTAGATTACAAGGGGGGTGAGAGGGGAGGGCTTCGTTCCTTATCTGCACTTAGGGGGAAATTCCCAGACAGAGGCCAGAGAGTACCGTGTGCACGTGCATCCCTCCCTGCCTCTCATTGTCAATCTGTCAAGAAGCGAGTGATATTACAGAAGCCAGGGCTATGGTTATGATGATGCAGCCAAAAGGGGGGTTTTATCTGCTCTCGATTTGCCCTCTCAATCTTTATCTGTATTTCTTGGATTAAAAAAATATTCATTCAATTTCTTATTTCATAAATTATTAATATATGAGATGTTTTTCAGTTGTCAAAAAAAACTCAACGTAACTTGTTTGCAAGTCTCCTTTTTTGGGGTGCCAAGTGAAGTCATTCTTACTTTGTGCATAGTGTTCCTATGTGAGGATCAACCAAAAACAGATGAATTGTTCCAGACCTTCACTAAGCTTGGGTGAAAGAACAAATTAGTTTAGGACACAACAACTCAATAAAACTGCTTCATTTTCATAAGTGCAAAGTAATTCTGAGTATTTAAGTTCTGAGTAAACAGAATTAAACAGAGATAGGTTTTTATAAGATAATTTTGAGCTAGGCTACAAAGGATTTAAATATATGTATTTAACAATATCTTTTGAAAACCCAATCAGCACCAGGCTAGATAAGCAGGCATAAGTGGGTCTGCCAACAGTTCAAGGGGAAGACAAATAAACAAGCAGCACAAGCAGCATAGGCCCTTCTACACTGAGCACTATATTAAGAGACTAAGAGGCCTGGTGCACAAAAATTCATGCACTGTAGGCAGGGGGTCCCTCAGCCTGGCCTTCCCCCTCTCACAGTTGGGAGCCCTCAAGGGCAGGAGGTGACCCAGAGATCAGGTAAAGGTGATGTCCCATGACACGTTTGCTGCTACCACTGCCAGTAGTATAAGCCTTGGCCAGCCATAATTACCTGAACCTCGGGCAGCTGGGCAGCCAACATCTGAGGCTTGCCTGTGCCTCAGGCGTCATCTGGACAGCTGCCATCCAAAGTTTGCTTGTACCTTGGGCCAGCCCTGGGTGGCTGCAGGGCTGAGGTTGGGTCTGGCCGCACCATGTACCTGCCACCCTGCTGGGGAACTCTGGTGGGGCTGAGGGGATGGGGCACCATCTCTGTGATGATGTTACAGTCAATTTGCATATCCTCTCTTTATTAGATAGGGACCCTGAGAGCCTGAATCAAGGTTCCCCTACCTATTGTAGATGGGCAGTATTGGCCATGATAAGATTAGCCAACATAAAATAAGGAGCTTGAAACAGGAAAATGGCATCATCAGACTTTTGGTGTTGAAAAATCTTGGCTGCAGAGTGAAGAATGGATTGCGGCGACTGAAGAGAGTCAAGTTGAAGGACACCAGCTGGGATTCACTGCAATCCAAGACAGAGGTGATGGTGGTAGTTTTTTACTAGGTGGTTGTAACAGGAATGTAAAGGATAAGGCAGATCAAAGTAAAAGGCAGAACAGCCAGGCCTGGTAACAATTAGATGCAGGGGCCACAGAAACTCCATGCTCTTTTTGGTTTGGGAACCTGGAAGGGTTGGTATCACTCACTGACCCAAGGAATTCAGGAGGGTCACCAAGAGGCAGGGGAGGGCAGAAAATATGTCCCACTTTGAACCTGCAACACAGGCAAGTGAAGATATTAGCACTGGACAGAAGGTCCTAGATGAAAATCTAGAAGGTCTTTACTCTTAGCTGAAACTTGGGAGAAGGCAGGAGAGCCCGAGAAACACAAGCAAAGTAAGAGCTAAAGTGTGGCTCACAGAGAACCAGGAAGAGCATCACTATTTAAGGATGGGCCACATAAGAGTCAATAGCAAAAGAATAAGGAGGAGCAATTAGCATGAGGAGGAAAATCAAGAGGGTATGGGCTCACCCTAGCAGTTTTGCTCAGTGCATCAGCCCTCCGACTAATAGGTCCCAGGTTTGATTCTGGTCAAGGGGGATTCTGGTCAAGGGCATGTACCTTGGTTCCAGAATAGACCCCTGGTCCAGGTCTGGGAGAATGGGGGAGGCAACCAATTGATGTGTCTCTCTCTCTCTCCCCCTCCTTTCCACACCCTCTAAAAGTCAATGGAAAAATATCCTCAAGTAATGATTAACAAAAAAAAAAGAGGGTGTGGGATCAAGGAAGCTGAGACATGGGTTTCTGGAACAATGAATATAGAAAATGGAGTTGATTCAGTTGCAATTAACCTAGTTATTTATAACAAGAAGGGAGAATAGGCATGTCATTCAGGCAGCTTCACCAGGAAGCTGCAGCTTTAACACTCCCCAGGGAGCCGACAGTGGTTCATTCCTCACAGATCACTGAGAGAAGGAATTAGACTGGGGATGGGGGGGAGGGGAGATGCATGACAGTAAAGTTGGGAGGACTAGAGAAGGTGCTTGTCAATCACACCTGGGAAGAGGTCATTGGCTAGAATGGGCATGGTCACTGCAAGTGTGGAAGATGTGAAATACTTAATTCCCTGAACAAAGAAGTTCATTCTTTTGACTTCTCTTGGGTTCTTGGGCTTTCTTGGTTGATTCCTGGCTTGGTTGCTCCTGTTTCCTAGCATTCTACTGTGTGGCCCATGGATATGAGGACTCCCACATACAACGGACTGCAACTAACCTTATGCTGAACTGACCCAGTTGCAACATGGGACAGAAACTCTGGACATTGGCTTTGATTTTAATTCTACTGAATCCCTAGTTACACTTCTTCTATAATTGGACTAAGAGAAATGGGGCCCTGGAAACCCAGATATGTGCTTCCACGCAAGTAAAAATCACTCATCCTCCCATGTGAGACTCAGAAAATTCTCTTTCTCAGGATAAGAATTCCACCCCCAGCACTCAATGAGGAAAGGGATATCCCACTTCCACTGGTAAAGGAGTGACTGCAAAGTAATGATCACATCTCCCCTCCACTGAACAAGGAAGACCATGCAGAGAGGGATCTTTCAGCTCCTTCACACAAGCTTCTGCAGAATCTCCCAGCCTTATACAATGGCAGCTTCAGTGCCAAGTTGGAAGTAGAAAAGGACACTGAAAAAATAGGAGGAGAGAAACTCAAACCAAGAAAATAGCACTCTGACCACCAGCAAAGGGAGCTGTCAGGAGAAACTTGTCAAGTCCCACATACCATGCAGGGAATGCTTGAACAAACAGCATCTTTCTCTACTCCAATGTCTGATCCTGTTCCCCAAACATAAGCTAAGATTGTACTAAGCTATATGTTTTTATTGAATCCTTGTACCAACACTTTGGAGGTGGGAGTCATTACCTTCAGTTGACATTACCTACCTAAAGTAGCCTGGTTTATACATGGTGCTCATTATGTATTCACTGGATAATCAACTAAATGAAAAAGAAACCAAATTCAGATTAAAGTTCATAAAATTCAGAGAAAATTAAACTAGTCAAATTGACCCAGTTCACAAGGCTGATTAAAAATTCAGCCTCAAATTGAGCTCACAGCAAAGTTAGAGCTCTTTAGGTGACCACATAGCAACAACTCTAAGCACAAAAGGGATCCAGGAGGTACCAGGTCATTCAGCACCTCCTGCTAGACCCCAGGCACTGAGATCCAGTTCTTCTCTGTTTCCAATATATTCATGCACCCAATGGCTCTCAATGACCTCTGCAACACCTTTCTTTTCCTCAACAAAATCCACTAGGATTGGGGTCCTAACTGAGTTCCATAGACAGGTTTCAGGTTGGAAGTTGGCCTTTTTTAAGTGAAGGCATAAGAAAAAAAACAAAAGAAATGTAAGAAAGAAAAAAAGTAAAAGTAGCTAGAGAAAAAGGAGAAAGGGATACATTTTCTTTTCATTTTTTCTCTTCATAAAAATCTCTTAAAGTTCTATAGATTTTTCCTGGATAAAAGAACTCTATCTCCTTTCAAATTTCATCATCTTATTCTTTTCAAAGAGAATCACTGCATAAGTCTAAAGGGAAAGAGGATGTGATTTGCCTTCAAATCCCCAAATCTTGCACAATGCTTAGATCCCTTGTAGGTGCTCAATAAAGGTTGATGGAATGTTGAATGTACCCCAAAATGAAGGTATAATGCAAAATAAGGTAGACCTTTCCGTTCAGGCACTTTCTGACCACTCTATATCTTCTAAAGGGAAAAGAGTTGGTAACTCTTTTAAAAATATATGTATTTTTACTGATTTTAGAGAGGAAGGGAGTGGGAGAGAGGGAGAAAAAGAAACATCATTGTAAGAGCAGAACACTAATCAGCTGCCTTCTACTTGCCCCCTCCTAGGAATCAAGTCCGCAACGTGGGCTTGCCCTTACCAGGAATTGAACCAGCAATCTTTGGCTGTACAGGACAACATCCAAGAAAATGAGTAACACCAGCCAAGGCAGAATTGGTGATGTTTACAAGGACTCTGTCTTTGTAGCACATGATCTACCTTCCTTCTTGTACTGTAGGACACAGAGCATACTGTTCTGAAAATTTAAATGTAAAACTCATTTGCCCATAATTTTGAAATAATTAGGGAAATTTTTTAAAGGACTGGATTTTAAGTAACATTAAATAATTACTAATGTTGTTAGGTATAATAATAACATTGTGATTATATTAAAAATGTCCTTATTTTCTTATAGGTACACATAGAAGAACTTAAGATTGAAATGACAAGCAATCAGAAATTTGTTTTAAAATCTTATAGGCAACAAAAAAAGGGGGGGGGGCTAAGCAAAGCAAGTGTGGCAAAATGTTAATAACTGCTGAATCTGGAGGATTTCATAGTATAATATGTCCTCACTTAACATCAATAGGATTTGTGACTTGAAGCAAAATAATGAAACCAATTTTACAAAAACTAATTGATATTAACAAAAGTTAAGTACCTTCAGCACCTCCTCAATCTTATAACAAAATTACATTATTCAAGAAACTGCTAGCCCTGGTTGGCTCAGTGGATAGAGCATTAGCCTGTGGACTGAAGGGTCCCAGGTTCAATTCCAGTCAAGGACACATGTCTGGGTTTCGGGCTCAACCAAAATAAAAAATGAAATAAAAACAGTTCATCTGTGCTGATGGCTGCAACAGGTTTAGTGGTCTTATGTGGCCATATTCTAAATAACCACAAACTTTGCTCTCTTAGACATAAGAATCCTCAATTCCTGTTACTTAGAACAGGAAGGTTTCAGAACAATTAAGCAATATCCTTGAGGATCCCTCATCTGTAACTATATAGTGAGTAATCATCATCTCCAATACCCAGATGAATGGTGAATGTAGAGAGAACCAGGCACTTAGCAACATAAAAAGTGAAGGTGTACAACTTAAAAAAAAAAAATGCCACACTAATAATGCAAGATGTTGATAATAGAGGAAACTTGGGGGAAGGGACCTTTCTATACTTTCTGCTCAATTTTTCGATAAACTTAAAACTGTTATAAAAATAAAGTCTAGAGAGGAGAAAATGGCGGCGGAGTAAACAGACATGTCTGGAGCTTTGTCGCTGGGCAGAAGGAGAGAGAGCGGCTGAGAGTCACACTGGGAGTGATTGGAGGCAAGTTAAGAGCCAGTTATCCTCCAGGAGAAAGTGGGGAACTGCTGGACGGGGCTCTCCCAGCCGGGCAGCCCCACTGCAAAGGGGTTTTTGCCCGCCCGAGCCCCCAGCAGGAGCGTGGAGACCGCGCCATCTTTCAGAGGGAGGTGGATGTCTGCAGCCATCTGAAGCCGGCAGCTGCGCACACATCAAACAGCTGGGGACCCGGGGACCCAGAGCTCCGCTCTCCAATCAGCACGTACACGCAGCGGACTCAGAGATCCACGGAGCACACGGTGAGATCAGACTGCGCCTGGGATAAGAGGGAGGTCTGGAAGCTGCGGCGGACGGAGGCACCCCAAGCCGCCGGGGACACAGAGCACGGCTTTCCAGGCAGTGCGGAGGCGCGGGCGGTGGATTCGGAGATCCGCGCAGCTCGAGGAAGGGTCAGATTTCGCCCGGGTTGGGGTGAGGTCTCCTACCCTCGCACAACAGAGACGCGTACGCCTTGGGAGCCTGGCTGCGGGAAAGCTGCCACTGGAGAGGCTCCCAGAGGTGGGCAGGGCGTGATCCCTAAGTGTGGAGGCAAGCCCTCTGAGCTGTTGACGGAGGAGTGACGGAGGAGAGCTCTGGAAAACGACTCCTTTTTTTTTGTTTTGTTTTTCCTCTTTCTTTCTGGGGCGGAGGGACAGCCTGGGAGTTATTGCAGTGTCCCGGCTACAAAACCCCCACGGCTTGGAGAACCAGAGAGTAGCAGGATCTGAGCACAGCCTGGAGAGGTTCCCTGCTTTGTCTCAGAGATCAATTCTGAAACACTGCCACCCAGTGGATGACACACAGAATAATAGTGGAAGTAAAGGAACATCCTAATTTTTTTTCTTTTTTTTTTCCTTTTCCTTTTTTTCCTTTTTTTTCCTTTTTTTTTTCTTTCTTTTCTTTATTTTATTTTATTTTTCATTTTCACATATTTTAATCAAAAGACCATTTTTTTTCTTTCCACATCAATTGATTTTTCCTTTTCAACTATTGCATTTTTGTTTTAAACTAGTATTATTATTTAATATTAGTATTTTACTTTTTGGAAAAAAAAAGTGTCATTTTGTTTTCTATTTATTTTATTTTGGGATTAGAGTTCTAGATTCTATTTTGATCTTTCCTTTAGCATAATATTACTCCAACTCAACTCTACCTTTATGCCAACACCTTCCTCCTAATTTTCCCCATTTTGTCGTCTTAATTCTCTCTCCCTTTTCCAACTTTAGATTCTCCCTATTCTTTCTCTTTACCTAGTTAAAATTTCACCCCATTTATATATCTAATTTCAAATCCCCTACTACAAATCCACTCT